>JAJAGP010000881.1:65000-272154 GCA_025084515.1 Ancistrus triradiatus | reverse complement strand
CACCTGTAAGTAAAAGTAAATTGTGCAGAAAATAAACTTGTGTACTTTAACATACACATATGGAGATTTGAATTGTGATTTTATTTAGAATTACTTTCTCAAAATAAATGGATTTGAGTATCAGTAATGACAGATAAGTTTATCAAGATTGAATTATAACAAAATATTTATCAAACTGACGTCGAGTTAATTATGTGTAATATTCAGTTTGATATGTGAACCTGAAGAATTTAGCTATTAACAAACCCATGGAGAAACATCACAAGTGAATAGCATGGCTGATATGGGTTTATTCACATACTCCTGAAGTAGGGAAAACATGCTGTGTTAGACTTGTGTCGAGTGTCCTGAGTCACGTGATTTCTGCTGCTTTGACTCTACCCTGATAGCAAATGAGTGATGGCACACTTCTGGGCCACACTTACCTTTTCCCTCGACCCACATACCACCATGGAAAGACGACAATGATTTCAGCTGAATATCTCTGCCAGTACACAGTCAGAACTGCACAGCAGCCAGAACAGTGGGCGACATTTCGCCCAAATGCAATGCAATGCAGTGATGAACTTGTGGCTGGCAACTGTTGGGCCAAATTTGGTTAACAATACACTTACAGTTACCATGACTGAGCCATTAGTGCCTAAACTGAGCCATATTTGGTCCAGAATTGTCTGCCATCTGGATAGTAACTGAGACTCTCACTGATTGTGTTTACTGGAATGGAAACAGTTTTCCCCAACTCAGAGTTAACAGATCTGGGTAAGTGGCTAAACCCACTTTCTGGAAGACCTCCGGTGTCAAAGAGTTCATTTTCATCTGGCTTCACAGCCATTCTGCTGTCGCAGAACTAAGCTCTACTGACTGAAGCTGATACAGAGAACCACTAAGCTGTTAAGAAATACAGTAAAGAGTGTAGTAGTAAATGTAGCGCTGGTAGGGAAAGATATAACAAACATAGTAGTACTTCAACTGCATATACAGTACATTAAAGCCAAAAGTATGTGATCACCCAAAAGCTAAATAAAAAAACTTGGGTATTAGCATGGAGTTTCTCTCTTCTTTGCTGCTTCACCAACCTTCAGTTTTCTGAGGAGACAATCCAATTGATTTTACCACATGACTACACTGTCAGCACTGATATTAGGTTATATTTGGCATTTAATGTCCTCTCAAAGATGTCTGATGTAGTTAAAATCAGAGCTCAGTGCAATACAACCAAGTTCTCCATCTAAGAGTTAAGTTAAATGTATTCTTCTTCTTCATCATTTTATTAGAATAATAATAATAACAACAACAATAATAATAATAATAATAATAATTATTATTATTATTATTATTATTATTATTATTATTATTATTATTATTATTGAGACAGGATGTAGTGAGTTACTTTAGTGAGTCAATTAATTAACTGACTTGTTGGGAAGGTAAAAGTGTATAAACACATCATTGAAGGACACTGAGATACGACCTATTCAACTCCACTATTTGTCTATTCCACACTTGTATTTTTTATTTTTTTTATTTTTTAATGAACCTGTTAGCATAGTTTTGAAAAATATTTAATTCTGCCAAAATATAAATTTGGGTTAACCCCCACAGTGTCCTGACATTGTTCTTGAAGGTTTTTGAGCTCTACAGAATTTGATAGATTTTTAAATTCAAAGATTGTTTTTTGTCCCAAGCAGATAATTCTAATGTACTTTTATTTGGCAAAAACAGCCAACTCCACCTTTCATGTTTCAGAGTTAAACAAAGCAGTGGAATGGATACAAGTTTCTTTTAAATGCAATATTTAACAGTCTGTAACAGAACTTGATAAAGTACTGAAAATTTTAAAAAGCCCAATTAATGGACAATTTTAAACTTTTATGATTATACAGTACCTATGTTTGTATGCCCTTCAATGGATTGGTGCCCTGTCCTGTTTTAGGTTATCCATGGTTAAAGATTGAGACAAAGTTACTATGCTGCCTGTCAGACAGCTGCATCAAAACAGTTTGCAGCATATTGCATCACCTGACCTGAATACTGCACGCTGATTAACTGAACGGATTTATCAGGTTCTGGTCAAGAATAGCACTGGCCTTTGACTGTTTATCCGGTAAAACTTGGACTTGCAATGCTTTGACAAACAAATTTACACTTCAAAATGCACTATATCTTAAGAATAACCCGTGACAGTTGGCTTGTTTATGTAAATGATGCCGTTTATCAGTTTTTACAAATGAACGCTTCATATTATACTTTGTATTGAGCAGCAAAGGTATTTATTTTCAATGTCTGGTGTGAGCCTTTTTTTTCAATGTCTGGTTTTCCCGCTATGTGCAAGAGTAACTGCAACTAAACATTTCCAGTAACTGTTGATCAGTTCTGCACATCAGCTTGGAAAAATTGGAGCCCATTTCTTTTCATACAGAACATTTCTTTTCATACAGCTTTGATTCTGGGATATTGGTGGATTTCCTCACATGAACTGCTTCATGTCCTTCCACAACCTCATTCCTTCCTTTCTGTTAGATTGAGATTACGAGTTTATTTAGCATTCTTTGGAAGAAGAATTGTGTGCTTAGGGTCATTCCTTTGCTGCATGACCCACATTCTCTTGAGATTCAATTCATGAACAAATGTCCTGACATTTTCCTTTAAATTTTGCTGGAATAATTCAGAATTCACAGTTCAAAGAGTGGGTGCATGCCATCTTATCTCAGACGTAGCAAAACAGGACCAAACCCTGATACTACCACCACCATGTTTCACAGATGGGATAAGGTTCTTATGCTGGAATGCAGTATTTTCCTTTCTCCATACATAATACTTCTCATTGAAACAAAAAAATCTGTATTATTATCTGTATTATTAATATTATCTATAATATTCTGTCTCATCCATCCACATTATTTTTCAACAGACTGCTGGCTTGTTCATGTGATCTTTAACAAAGAGACAGGTAGCAATGTTTGTTTTCAAGAGCAGTTTCTTTTTTCCTTACAAATCAGCCATGCATACAATTGTTGTTCAGTGTTCTCCTGATGGTTGACTCAGGAACATTACATTAGACAGTCTGAGACAGGCCTTTAGTTGCTTAGAAGTTACAGAGATGCTTATTCCATTCCTGGGTACGGTAACTGTCACAAATTCAACGAGTGGTTAGACGGAGGCAGATGTAAGTGCAAGTGCTGAGTTTATTCATGTAACATAAGTGGTGAAACAAATCTACACAGAGACAAAAACACCTAACATATACAGAGGGCTAACAGTAGGATAACAACAAACAGTGTTGTACAAACAAAAGGCTAACGTGCAATAGCTAACAATTGATAATGACACACAGTGCTAACAAACATGATACTAACACACAGAACCCTTCTATACCAAGATATACACAAAGGACATGGGACAAAGATAACGATACTGTGCTAAGCTAACAAACATCCAATACACCCGGTGCCAACAAACAAGGAGCTAACACTAAGTACTAACAATTACAGAACAAATGTAGACAATGATATATACAGAAAATATGACACAACACCATTTCTACTATAAGACAGAACCAAACGCACATGAGACAAACTACAAAGACCAACCATGAAGAGGGACAGGCCTGGAGCTAAGCAACCTGATAATGAACAAAATGTCAGGTGAAGAAATGAACAGGAAATAAGGTATTTATAGAAAAGGCTGCAAGGAAACAGCCCCACCTGCTGTAGAGAGAGAGAGGGAGGGAGAGAGAGAGAGTAATACAAGCTTGGAGGGCTTGCATCATCATGACAGGAACAATGATTCTTGAATTTCCTCTATTTGTGCACAGTATGTCTGGCTGTGGATTGATGTAGTCTAAACTGTTTAGATTTCACCCTCATGAGCATCAACGTCTTTTTTTTTTTTCCTGTTGTACTGGCATCACTGTATATACAACAAATACCTACCAGACAATGACAAAAAATGAGAATATTCTTGTAATGTAAGCACCTACTCAAACAGCTGAAATGTCAGACCAAATTCACCCCAAATTGTCGTAGTCAGTCCAGTGCCAGCAGTCAGACATTTTGAATGACTGCCCAGAATCATCCTGTTGCCAGAACTATTCTGATTCTGCTGTCATTGGGAGTAAACTTTTCAGATCCATGTGCAGAAATTTTTAATTTCATGAATCTGACAGACAGATGGGTCAAAAATCACAAATTGCATACTTATTATGTTAAGGCAGGCAGTGGTCAGCATTAACTCGAGATACAAAGACCTTTGAATACTTTTGTGTTTTCCACAGTCTTAATACACAGTAACACAAAATGTAGCTTATTTTTTGCAGTTAAACAAAAAAAAGCATCAAGCCTACATCCAGTATTAGGAAGTAGATGTAATATATTATGTAATGTTGTTATTTATTTAGAATACAAATATGAATAACTGTATTTAGTTACAGTTACAATTAAAAAATCAAGATGCAATTACATTCTTAAAATCGGCAGCTTATTTAAAGGGATTACTTTTTAAACCTGCATGATTCTCTCTGAAATTTAAAAGGCATCACTCATTTCACATAAGCCCCTGATCTAAAACTCAAAAGCCTATCTGCACCATAGCAGTCTATGCACGCACTGTAGCCTACCTGTCCACACACAATGAGAGGATGAAGTTGACACATAGCCAGGTCAGGAATGCATTTCTGTTGTGGAAATTCAAGGTGTATTTCACATTCACAGAGGGCAAAGGAGACTGTGCAGTGCAACCTCAACTTGGCAGGAAAAAAGCTGCTTTCTGCATCCAAAAACTCCACTTCTAACTTGAAGAAACACCTTGAGGTTATTTTGTCCAGCTAAAGCTGCTGGTCAAATTGCCTACCTAGCGAAGTACAATCTGCTGTCTCTCTTTTTATTTATTTTTTATGATTTATTGTTATATATTAAGATGACTAGTTACAAGGCAACAAAAAGCACTTCAGAAACGGAGTAATAAAATGTTATACAAGGGAACTGTAAAATACACAGAGCTTTACTTTCATCTTTGTTTACTGGTGTTCATCCTAACTTGATGCTGTGGAAATTGAAAGGTCAAGGAAATTTGGGTTCATCCTTTTTGACAGACAAATCAATACACCGCTTTTTGATTTTATATATGCTTATAGCTTACATCTCCACAGCGTGATAATATATTTTGTGACTCCTGGTGACTCCTGGGTTCAGTCTCGTTCAGGTATCAATACTGTGTGAATTGTACAATAATTCACACTTCTACACATGCCACATTAATGTAAAGCTATTTTGCAGTAATCTAAAGTATTTAAAATTTGTTACTCACTTTCAGTAATCCAAAGGAACATGTGACAAACTAATTTTTAAATTTAAGGGCATGCAGTGTGTAATATGTAGTGAAATACATATAAATATATATACATATAAACATTTATATACTGAAAATTTCGTATGTTATACTATCCAATTTAAACTGCTATAGAATTAAACATATCTTTGGTATTTTTCTCTGGCTGACTTATTGGTTAGATATCCAGTCAATCTGGGATGCACTCTGTGCTATTTCTCATGGGTGCTCCTACTGTGACTTTCAACATAAATCAGATATAAGCTGTGTCATACTAAGTAAAACCTATCAAATACAGAATGAACTATACAACACATCAAAGTTTACAAATAAAGATGGCATAAGAAAAGATATATATATATATATATATATATATATATATATATATATATACTGTTAAAAATAATGAAAAAGCAGCAGGTCAAATACACAAAGAGTCTGTGCATGCTTTCTGTATGTTTCAATACAGTGGACTGGACTGTTTTTCACAATCAATGGCTGCAGAGTCTCCATAATTTTACTTACTCACCAAGCAGTATTTACATTTTAGGCCATTAAGAAAGGATATGATAGAGAACAGAATAAAGCTTGTAATCTGATTACTACAACAAAAGGTAAACTACGAGTGATAACATTCTCTTAAGCTTTCATTTGCATTTATGAGTCAGTGTTACAAAGTAAAATGAATTTGCAAATATTCATCAACACTGTTTAACTAATAGTTGTTCTAAAATAAATAAAACTGGTTAACAATTTTTATTTTTTTGTCTTCAAATTAAAATAGGTGGACATTATAGGTTTTTCTGAAACTGAAGTCAACTGAACTGAACTCAACTGAACTCTCTTGACATACTTCAAAAAACACAAAGCACATGTAGACACTAACAGCATATTACCATGACCCTTCTTAAAGCTGCACACACTTGTATCCAAGAGGCCCTGCCATGCTTGTGAGTTTCAGATTTCCTCTGGGTCTAGGAAGCATAGTAGTAGTAGTAGTGCAAGCAAACCCACTGCAAGACAGTAGCAGTACTCTGACTTTTTACTGTGCTTTTTAAATAAACTTATGAATTAATTATTTTTCAATTATTGAAAACAAGTAGGAGCAAAGCAGAGCCCCAAACAATGATGGTCCCTCCATTTGGTATAAGGACACAGTATCATTTTGCCTACAAACATAGATCAGGCATTCCTACCAAAACAAATAAATAGATTTATACTGTACATCAACATTTATTTTCCACAAACATTGTGGAACATTTTGGCAGTGTCTGCCAAAATGTTCCACAATGTTTGTGGAAAATAATGATTCAGGCACCATTTTAAGAAGTTTTCTATGTGGAGTGATTCCATTTTTTGTTTCACATTTTTGTCATTGTGGACACAAGAACAGACTCTGGCAAGTTATAGAGATTTCTGCAGGTTTTTTGCTATAAAACCTTGGATTTAACCCAAACCTTTATCTCCTTCTCCAGTGCTGGTTTGAGACTCAAGAGAAATTAATGCCCTCCATTTATAAACAATTTGTGGACTGACAAGTCTTTATAAATGCTCTTTTACCTTATCTTTTCTATCTTTTCCCTTCTGTGTTACAGGATTCCCATTATTTATATATATATATATATATATATATATATATATATATATATATATATATAATTTTCGATCATTTTCCTCAACAAATATATATATATATATTTGTTGAGGAAAATGATCGAATATTACATATTATATTACATAATATTACAGCAAAAGTATGTGAACCTTTGCTTTCAGTATCTGCTGTGATGCCCTGTGTAGAAATACCTGCAACTAAACATTGATCAAGTAACTGTTGATCAGTCCTGCACACCGGCTTGGAGGAATTTTAGCCCATTCCTCAATACAGAACAGCTTCAACTCTGGGTTGTTGGTGGGTTTCCACACATTAGGTCCTTCCACAACATTTCAATTGGATTAAGGTCAGGACTTTGACTTGGCCATTCCAAAACATTAACTTTAGTCTTCTTTAACAATTCTTTGGTAGAGCGACTTGTGTGCTTAGGGCCGTTGTCTTGCTGCATGACCCACATTCTCTTGAGATTCAGTTTAATGTCCTGACATCTTACTGTAGAATTCTCTGATATAATTCAGAATTCATTGTTCCATAAACTACAGCAAGCCGTCCGGACCCAGATGCAGCAAAACAGGCCCAAATCCATGATACTATCACCACCATGTTTCACAGATGGGATAAGGGTTTTTTTGCTGGAATGCAGTGTTTTCCTTTCTCCAAACAGAACACTTTTCTTTTAAATCAAAAAGTTCTATTTTGGTCTCATCCATCCACAAAACATTCTGCCAATAGCCTTCTAGCTTGTCTATGTGATCTTTAGCAAACTGCAGAGGAGCAGCAATGTTCTTTTTGGAGAGCAGTGTCTTTCTCTGCCCAAGGAGGTTGGGTCCCTTTTTGAGTCTTGGTCCTCCCAAGGTTTCTTCCTGTAACACTCAGGGAGTTTTTCCTTGCCACTGTCGCCCTAAGCTTGCTCAATTTGGGATTGGACGTAGTTATTAGGAGATAATCTAAACTTGTAAAGTTGCTTTGAGACAATGCTCCATTGTAAAAAGCGCTATATAAATAGATCTGACTTGACTTGACTTGACTCGACTTGACTCCTTGCAACTCTGCCATACACACCATTGTTGTTCAGTGTTCTTGTGATGGTGGAATCATGAACATTAACATTAGCCAATGTGAGAAAGGCCTTCAGTTGCTTTCAAGTTATCCTGGGGTTGTTTGTGACCTCGCCAACTATTACTTACCTTGCTCTTGGAGTGATCTTTGTTGGTCGACCACTCTTGGGGAGGGTAACAATGGTCTTGAATTTCCTTCATTTGTACACAATCTGTCTCACTGTGGATTGGTGGAGTCCAAACTCTTTAGAGAGCATTTTAGCATTTTTTCCTGATGCTAGAGGTCACCGCGGGTCCACTAAACGTCGCAGTCGACCGCCTATAAAGAGGGCGTCATAACCGCCAGCCGACGGCGCTCTCTCGGTCATATCAGACACACCGAAGCTGCTACACACACATGCCGGTATTCGGTCACTTTACTGTCGCCTAAGGACAGTGGTGGATCTGTCTCGCAAAGGAGGCGGGCCCCCATAGAGTCAAAAGACTTGAGGTAACCGCCAGGGATTTAGTGGCTAGGTAAGGGAAAGCTCAAAAACGCCACTTACCTTCTCTGTCGCGTCTCCTACGCTCCCGGTTTCCTCCCCCTAGAAGCAATCCCCTCCCGATTGCTTCGTTCACTTTGCCAACTCCCATTGGGGTTCTCACTACTGCCTGATCCCATTATTCCTTTATTCGGTTTTGGAAGGAGCGAGCTCCGTCTCCCCCTTCCTTCTGCTCGGATGCACTAGCCGTGCTCTGCGCATGCACGCCTTGGTCGGTGGCTGCTTGGCTTCGGCGGCCATCTGCGTATGCACTGTCCGCCTCTCTCACACACACACACAGCTCCAGCTGCCTCTCACTCACTTGCTCTCTCACGAAGATTGCCTCTGCCACATATTCCCCTTTAACGGGTTATCTTGCGGCTTTAGACCTTTCATTCCTTCCCTTAAAGGTTATTAACTATTATTCCTGCGTTTGAGTTTGCTAGTACGCGATTCCTTGGTCTGCCCTTCCTTATAAGCCTCTTTGTGGATCACAGACTCCGTGGTGCACTGGTAATTCTCCTGCCCTCGGCAGCTGTGATCCTGGGATCAAATCCCCCTGCTGAGATTCGTCATAAAGCAGGCGCAGCGTCTGTGTGTCTTTGTTTTCCCCCTGGTGCCCGTTTCTGGTTCTGCTTTTATTTTTCCCGCACTTTGCAGAGCTTTGTGCACTTGGGTCTGTTATTTCTTCTCCTTTTTCAGTGCACCCCCAGGGCCCCCCGTAACATTTATAATATATAACGGTACATTTGTGATTAAAGGAGTCAAACTGAATTAATCTTGAAATAAAGTTGTTAGTTTAATCAAGGCACAAAAATAAAAACAATGAATGTACAGTGGAACCTTGGGATTCGAAGTCTCTTCACTCGAACAATTCGGACATTGATGGGTACATTTGATTTTTTTTTGCCCCCAAATTCAAACATAAATTTCGACTTTGAACATAGGCACCCTAAATAAAAGACTAAATGGTTTTATCTTCAAAAGATGATGCATATTATCCAGTCCAGTAGATAATGCAAGAATACGGTATGCCAATCTCCATAAAACCCAGAAAAAGAAGTAGCAATGATCATATGGCGCAATCATATCATATTACATTATATTATATTATATATATTTTATTATATTATATTATATTATATTATTGTTATATTTCGTATGTTACACTATGTATATGTATCTTATATTAGCCTATGGGTGCAATTTCAGTCACCCCCTCAGTCTTGGCGCTAGTGTCCCAGTGAAAAGACGTGTCAAAACTGCGTTGGCCTCAATGGCTATAACGTTTCATTTTATGTTTACTTATTTAATGTCTTTATATTTCAATTATTCATGTATTCCTTGATTAGTATTATTATATTGCATTCTTTTGCTTTTTCATGCTTTTAATACAAATAAACATTTGAATAAGAACAACCTTCTGGAAATAATTAACTTTGAATTCTGATGTTCCACTCCATGTACAGTATGTGCCTGTGTTGGGCATGAAATGTGAATGAGTACAGTAACTGGCATGTATTCAAATTCCAAATATGAAAATGATTTATGAGGGACAGAAAATGCTGCATGCAGAGCCAAAAATAATGGGAATAGCATAATTTGCCAAATTATAGTTATTAGCAGTGGTAGACAAAGTACACAAATGATGTACTTGAGATAAAGTATAGATACCCAAGACAAAATATTACTCCAGTACAAGTAGAGGTCCTCCCTTTTGATCTGCACTTGAAAAAAAATACAAAAGTATTTGCTTACAAATGTACTTTGTAAGCAAGTATAAAAAGTATCGAAAGTAAAAATATAACCATTTATTATGACTATAATATCTTAATATAATTTTTGTAACAAAACCTTGCTTAATCAGCTAATTTTAGGCAAAAAGACATTAGTGTGACTCCAGTGATACAGCAGTCTTTTAACAGACTGTCATTAAATAGTTCAACAGATCAAAACAAGTTCAAAACACAGGGTGTGCGAATCCCTGATGGGTGTGTTTGCTTCTTACTTCTTTTGTTTTGATACATTACCCTTTTATGCACACATAAGCCAAAAGGAGCAACAGATTTTGCATAATGCAGTGGAGTAAAAAGTAAATATTTGACTTTAAAGTATAGTGAAGTTAAAGTAAAAAGTCATCCAAAATGGAAATACTTCAGTACAGTATAGATACACGAAAAAACTACAAACTACAAATGACATTTATTTTGTTGCTGTCCACCAGTGGTTATTAGAAAAGTCATTCTGTTGGTATGGATGAGAAATGTTTGAGTTCATTTCTCAGCATCACATAAACCTGTGAATCAAAATGTTTTTAGATCTGAGATGTGAGGTACAGTGGGGCAAAAAAAGTATTTAGTCAGCCACTGATTGTGCAAGTTCTCCTACTTAGAAAGATGAGAGAGGTCTGTAATTTTCATCATAGGTGCACTATGAGAGACATAATGAGAAGAAAAAAAATCCAGGAAATCACATTGAAGGATTTTAAAAGAATTTAATTGTAAATCATGGTGGACAATAAGTATTTGGACACCCACAAACAAGCAAGATTTCTGGCTCTCACAGATGTGTAACTTCTTCTTTAAGAAGCTCTTCTGTCCTCCACTCGTTACCTGTATTAATGGCACCTGTTTGACCTCATTATCTATATAAAAGACACCTGTTCACAGTCTCAAACAGTCAGACTCCAAACTCAACCATGGCCAAGACCAAAGAGCTTTTGAAGGACACCAGGAAGAAAATTGTAGACCTGTACCAGGCTGGGAAGAGTGAATCTACAATAGGCAAGCAGGTTGGTGTGACAAAATCAACTGTGGAAGCAACTGTAAGACATACAAGACCATTGATAATCTCCATCGATCTGGGGCTCCATGCAAGTTCTCATTCTGTGGGGTCAAAATGATCATGAGAACGGTGAGCAAACATCACAGAACTACTCAGAGGGACCTGATGAATGACCTGCAGAGAGCTGGGACCAACGTAACAAGGCTACCATCAGTAACACACTACACCAAGAGAGACTCAGATCCTGCAGTGCCAGGCATGCTCCCCTGCTTAAGCCAGTACATGTCCAGGCACATCTGAAGTTTTCCCGAGAGCGTATGGATGATCCAGAAGAGGATTGGGAGAATATCATGTGGTCAGATGAAACCAAAATAGAACGTTTTGGTAAAAACTCAACTGGAGGAAAAAGGATGCTGAGTCGCATCCCAAGAACACCATACCTACTGTGAAGCATGGGGGTGGAAACATCATGCTTTTGGGCTGTTTTTCTGCAGAGGGGACAGGACGATTGATCCATGTTAAGGGAAGAATGAACGGGGCCATGTATCGTGAGATTTTAAGCCAAAACCTCCTTACATCAGTGAGAACATTGTCATGCTGGAAGATCTAGCCATGTTCCATCTTCAATGATCCCAAACACACCACTCGGGCAATGAAGGAGTGGCTCCGTAAAAAGCATTTCAAGGTCCTGGAGTGGCCTAGACAGTCTCCAGACCTCAACCCCATAGAACATTTGTGGAGGGAGTTGAAAGTCTGTGTTGCCCCAAAACATCACTGCTTTAGAGGAGATCTGCATGGAGGAATGGGCAAAAATACCAGCTACAGTGTGTGCAAACCTGGTGAAAACTTACAGGAAACGTTTGACCTCTGTCATGGCCAACAAAGTTATGTTTCAAAGTGTTGAGTTGAAGCAAATTTATTGACCAAATACTTATTTTCTACCATAATTTACAATTAATTTTTTTTTATTGTACAATGTTATTTCCTGATTTTTTTTTTTCTTATTTTGTAGTTGAAGTGTACCTATGATGAAAATTACAGACTTCTCTCATTTTTCTAAGTAGGAGAACTTGCACAATCAGTGGCTGACTAAATACTTTTCCCCCCCACTGTATATGTTTGATTACAGGAGTCTTTTTTGCTCAGGAGAAAAACCAGAGAGACAGGGGAGTAAAGTAAAAGTCTCATTTTGCTTTGCATTTGTGAGACTCAAAAAGAAACTACAAAGATATTAAGGAGACATTTTTTGCAATATTACTTTTCTATGGGTCCATATAGTAAATATGGAAGATGTACAGTCTTATTTGAATATTTGTTATCTAAATAACCTTCTGTAAAGAGATCAATTCCACACTGGTATTCAGTCATTAAGTTTCAACACCTTTCCAGATGCACTAGTGTGTTTACATTAAATGTAACTTTAAACACACTTATCCAGAGCGACTTACAACTGATACAATCGTACAATCCAAGCAATTGTTGGTTGAGGGCCTTGCTCAAGGGCCCAGCCGCAGTAGCTTGGCAGAACTGGGATGTGAACCCTGGAGCTTCAGGTCCACAGACCAGTACCTCAACTGTTTCACCACCCTTGTGTTTTTTATATAGTCTCAGAACTCAGTGGACATGCAATTCAATTCAAATGGAAGTATTTAAGCTTCGTTGTGCTTTCAGTCAGGGTGAAAGAGGCTGGTGGTGAAGGGTAATCCTGAGTTCCTAAAGCTATGCATGCTTTCCAGTTACTAGGGTGTGAGCCACTGTGGGAATTCTGCTCACATTTAAGACAAACTGTTGTCATTGTACCAGAATTCACTTCTCTGGGTAGGATTTTAGTAAAAATAGTTCAAAAACATTTAAACAGGCTCCATAGTGGCATAGCTGTCTAGGGTTTTGCCCTATCATTGGGAAATTGCAAGTGTAAATCACAGTGATGCCACAGCCTGAGATTTCTGGGAAGAAATGATGGCCTTGTTTCACTCTCCCTCTGTTGTTTAGTGTGAGGCTAGACAATCAAGAGCATCTGTTCACATAAATAGAATAGGGCAGTTAGAACTCTGCTCCAAGCACGCAATTCACCTCAAGTTATTCCTTCATACTCCTTCTGAATTTCAAACAAACATGTGACCCTCAACGCCAGTGTGTGCATTTCTGTATGTGTGCATCATTTGTTCGAGGTTACATACAGAGTCTTAGCGTACATCTGGCCCACACACTGTTTGCACTACTGGTGCATTTTCAATAGAGGGCATCTGAGGCGAGTATTAACACTTGCCTCTACAACCACATGCACATATGCACACTGACACTGGAACAGCAATAAGATGCAACACTGCCCCCAACAGGTGGTTAATGTTACTGCCTCTCCATTGAAACTGTGTTAGTGAAAGCCTCAGTTTTGCAGCCATTTTGAGTGGAAGTAGTTAGACAAAGGGAATAACCAGCTTGTCATACGATGTTTTTACAAAACAAAAGTGCATTTCCAGGTTAAGCCTGACAGCAGACCTGCTGTTACACCAGCATCATCACAGTCTTTAGAGCATCATCAACAACAACAACAACAAATGCTACTTACTTTCAGATTTTTAATAAATATCATTATGCACTTAAGGGCTTTGTCTTATTACATGACCCATGTCCTCGAGTTTCAGTCCATGAACAAATGTCTTGACACCCACCGACTTACTTACCTTTCAAATACATATTTAGAGATCTACTTACACACCTACCACCCAGCTTTCTCCCATGCATCCACCGCATTATATACAGACATACCTGCCTACAAATTTATATACTCATCAGTACAGTGGTACATCGGTTCGTGAGGTTATTTTGTTCCAGAAGGCTTGTCAAGTACCGAAAACGGTGAGTACCAAGCAAAAAAGGCATTATAATGGAGTTGTATTGTACAGTTGTATCGCCTGATTTACAAAGGTGATATGTTCTGACAAATCCATCATAAGTTAAATGTAACATGAACCGATGAGTTTAATATAGTCTATACTCTATCATAGCATAGCATCATCATAGCATCATAGCATATTACACATTAACACTTACTTTAACGCTTACATTAAGCTATAGTTCGCCAAAATTATTAACACAAAGCTTATTTTATAATAAAGTGTTGAAAAATCTCATGTAATTTAGTGAGTATTGGATTGAAAGTGAAAAGTAAAAGTGAAACACTTACTCTATTGGTGAACTCTTAGTACTAGCATCATTGCTAAGCTAACTGCAGCCTGTTTTTTTTTTTTTGAGGGTTCAGTTTTCCTTTTTAGGATCCATTTAGACTTATTTGCAATAAGAATGCAGTACTGTAGATGTAAACATAAAGAAAAACACAATAAACACAATGGAGATCTTCACTGAGCAAGGGCTATCGTGAATCTGAATCACTGTGTACTGAATCGTGAATCGAGTTTCAGCTGAAACCCATACAAGTTTAAGCAAGTGCGCCGAATACCAAGCAAACAACGAGAACTTAAACAATTTTTTTCTGATCAAAATGAGGCTGTCGAGAACCAAGATTCTGCTGTATATAAATAAAGTTAAATATCATTATGAACATAAAGACTTTTAAGGAACGAGACCTAAAAATGCTGTTATGTTATTTGAGTGAGAAGGATGATGCTTTGACATTTCTTTTTGAGATATATACAGATCTGCTAGAAGGTATCATCAAACTGTGGTGTCATAGGGGAAAGCTGCTGTCTTGCTTTAGAGGTAATCACATATAGGTTAGCTTACCCACCATGAGTTGCACCATAACCAGTCAGTGTTTACAGACTACTGTCATGTTAAAGACTGAGTTGGGTGAGTATTAGGCAATAGAAACTCATTGTATACTGTATATAGTAGGGCATCTTATAATGGCCGATATATCATTACTGTTAGGAATGATCTTAACTTACATAAGTAAGGAAGGAAGTCTGACAAACATAACCCAAAGGGGTGTTCTCAAATAGGGATGCTAGGTAAAATGTGTCAGAATAATATTAAAGTGGGACAGGGAGAAAAGTATAAAAGGATGAATACACCTTTGTACAAAAAAAGTGCAAATTCTGTCTCTGGAATGTAGACCACCAGGGAGTGATAGAGAGGGGAATAGTGTCAGCACAGACATCCAGCATGAATACCCTCTCTATAGCATATTTTTCAACTCAGAATACCCAAGAGCATGTATAGAAAAATGCTATCTGATTAGGAAGGTTAGGAAGACTGCAATAAACCTGTAGAACCTAAAACTGTACACTATAAATCTGGACTGACTGAATAATGACTTGAATATTTTAGCTAATTTGTAACTGATTACAAAAGCATTACAATGCTTATTTACATAAACCAGATATGCAATAAAACTAGCTAATGGGATGTTTTGTCTTTAATTGGGTACTACATTCACTAATTAATATTTCAAGTCACAAAAAGGCATTTCAGAAACCCAATATCCACCCTCTGTAATGTAATTCCCCTCCTCACTTCCTCTCCTCATTACTACTGCAAAACTGTACATGCACTTTACTGTCTTCTCACAAATCAGCATGTAGCCCACGGAGTGCAACACACACACACACACACACACACACACACACACACACACACACACACACAAATTCACACAAAAACAGTACTCATTTAGTTTGCTACAAACCAACCGTGGCACATCAAATAAACACAGCCTAATCATCATGCTTGTGATAATTCTGCATTCATCACTCTAATCTCTTGTATCTTGTCCACTTCAACCCACAAAAATAAAACATGATCATATGTTAATTTTTTTTAACAAAATATCCAGTGTTATATCAGGTATGTCTTCTTTTGGAGTATTGTCAGGACTTTGACTTAGCTATTCCAAAACATTAACTTAATTATTCTTTAAGCAGTCCTTGATAGAATGACTTGTGTGCTTAGGGTCGTTGTCTTACTATATGACCCATGTCCTTTTGAGATTCAGTTCACGAACAAATGTCATGACATTTTCCTTTAGAATTTGCTGGTATACTTCAGAATTTATTGCTCCATCAATGATGGCAAGCCGTCCTGGTCTACATGCAGCAAACTGTATTACTACAAATACTTGAATGCAATGTATTACATTCTTCAGACATAAGGCTTTTCTTTAAATCAGTAAGTTCTATTTAAGTCTCATCCATCCACTAAACAGTTTTTTCAATAGCTGTCTGGCTTGTCCACATGCCACATGACCGGCAGCAATGTTCTTTTGAGAAAGCAGTGGCTTTCTCCTAGCAAACCTGCCATGCACACCAATGGTTAAGCTTTCTCCTGATGGTCAACTCGTGAACATTAACATTAGCCAATGTAAGAGAGGTCTTTAGTTGCTTATCAGTTGCCCTGGGTTCCATTATGTCCTCATGGACTATTACACGCATTGTTCTTGAAGTGATCTTTGTTGCTCAGACACTGCTGGGGAGGCGAACAAAGGTTGGAATTTCCTCTATTTGTACACAATCTATATGATTGTGGAGTGGTGGAGTCCAAGCTTTTTAGGGGTGGTTTTGTAATCTTTTCCAGCCTATTGAGCATCAATAACTCTTTCTGAAGTCCTCAGAAATCCCCATTGTTCCATTGTGCCATGATACACTTCCAGAACTAGAATGTGGTAGACCAGAATATAATGGATCCCTGTTCTTTAAATACAATACAGTACCCAATCACATGACTGAAAACTCCTGACTCTAAATTCAGCTTGAAATTAACTGCTAATCCTAGAGGTTCACAAACTCACATATTTAATATGGCATAAACCTACTAAATATAATCTAAATCTAAATCTAACAACCTACTTACTCACCCACCTACTTACCTAGCTTTCCCCCAAATTTTCATCTAACTATGTATTTACAAACCTATTTAACACAGTTATCTATCCCCCATCCAGGTTTGCCCCATCCATCCACCTAATTATATACAGACATACCTGCCTACACATTTATATACTCTTCAACCTGAATATCTGCAGACCAATCTACTCTTCCATCCATTTTCCTAACTACATACGAACCTAACTATTGATTTACTTACTTACTTACCTACAGTATCTGCATGCTCACCTACTTACATTCCTATCTACCTACTTTTCCACCCTCGTGCATTTCATTTTAATTAATCCACACCTTCCTTCTACTCATCCACCTACTTACGTATTCATCTACTCACCCACCCATTTACCTACCTACTTACTGTACGTACCTACCTATGCACCCACCCACTACTACTATCTACAAACCTACCTTCTTCTATTGGTTCTTCCCCAATGATCCACTATCCTACATATCACTATCCTAAATACAGACTTTGATGATGACTCATGTTGCTCTTTTACTTGCATCCACTTTTCCTGTGGCGGCAAGGTACATTGTAAAGATGTGAGTTTACAGGAAGGCTGAGACAAACAGTAAGAAATAGTGGAAAATTGTAAATAGAGTGACAAAAATAGAGAAAAACAAGGAATAACAAATGAAGAGATAAATAGTTGAGAAGAAGAAACAAAAGCACTTGTACCAGCACTGCATACATTACCATGTCATTGATATGCTAAGAATGGTCCAACAGCTACAGTGGTGCATGAACGTTTGAATGGAAATAAGCCCTTATGGTTTTTCTGCATAAATATAAACTAAAACATCATCATATTTTCACAAATGTCCTGAAATAGATAAGGAGAAACCAATTAAACGAATTAGAACAAAATTAGAACAAATATAGACTTTATTTATTGAGGAAAATGATCCTGATGTCAGATGTCATGACATTTTTCTTTAGAATGTGCTGATATAATTCAGAATTTATTATTCAGTTAATGGTGGCATCCTGGCCCAGATGAAGCAAAACAAGTCCAAATTGTGATACTACCATCGCCATGTTTAACAGATGGGATAAGGTTGTTATGCTGGATGCGGTGTTTCTCCAGACAGAAGCCTTAAAACAAAAAGTTTTTTTGGACTCATTGATCCACCCCCTAATTTTACTTTAAAATTCCTGCTGATCGCAGAGGTTCACATATCTTTGCCACTCACAGACAAGTATAATACTTTTACCTCATTTGTTTACTTTATCCACCTGTAGGACTTGTGTGAATGCCTAATTTATATAAAACTGCAATCAGAAACAGTTGGGACAGTATGGAAAATGCAAATGTTTAATGCAATGTTCCTTACATTCACTTTCATTTCTTTGCAGACAGTTTGGTCTGCTCAACTCATTTCATTTGTTAAATATCCTGGGTGTATATTGTATACACATATACATACAGTGCTGCTTGAAAGTTTGTGAAGCCTTTAGAATTTTCTATATATCTGCGTAAATATGTAAAAACAATATAAACTAAAACGCCGCTTTGGAGGATTTCCCAGTATAACATTTTACATTTAAGTCATTTAACAGGAGCCTTATTCAGAGCAACTTATAACTCATACTGTACAGTCTTACAATCCAAGCACTTGTGGGTTAAGGGTCTTTCTCAAGGACTCTACAATAGCAGCTTGGCAGTTTTGGGATCTTCTGGTTCAAAGTTCAGTACCTTGAATTTGAACATTGCCCAGAAATATGGTTGAGCATTATCTTATAGCACATCATTTAAAAATTATGACAGTAAAGAGAAGAGAAAACAAATGATCAGTTATAACCATGAGCATAGCAATCTAGTTTCAAAGAAAAGGGTGTTGTTGGGAATCTGACCAGGTAAAAATCTGGGCAGCCTGCTGCAGAAAAACAGCACTTGATAGAAGACCTACAATGTCTGGAGGGCTGCAAACATCCTCTGAGACTTCTGCTTCTTGCGGCAAGCCTGTAATTCATGGAGATGAAGACCTGCTTAACATCTGAAAAACAAACTTGCGTCTCACTGATGTCTACAGCAAAATTCTTGCCATCAGTGTGGCTGTTCAGCACAGCAGGGTATATTGTTAGCTCTGTGCATGATGTGCTCGAGCCTGACAAAGATAATAGATCATTTAGTAATACAATTTTGTTCAGTAAGCCCAGCATGCCATTTGTCAGCATTTCTTTATGTTTTGTGTATATGCCATATAAACATATTACATAAACATGTAATTTGTAAATGTCCTACATTTTACATATCCTAAACAAAACATGCACGTGAATAACTAACATTTTAGTATGTTTAAGTGACTGCATGCTACTTCCAACAATGGTAATAATGTGTACCATGGTAATATTTTGACAGTATGAAAGAACTGGATAACACCCAACAACCAAAGTTTTTGTTTTAATCACTCCACTACACTACCTCCACTGGCATGTCTTATTCTTAAATGGCATTTTGTTGCCATTACGTGTCCAGGTAAATGGGACACAAATTCTGTAAATTACAGGATAAACCTAAAATAGCTTGATAATCTTCAGTGCTGACCTAAAATAGCTTGAAGATATATTAAACCTTTCTAAAATAACCAACAACACTCCTGCAAACATTTTAGAACAACCATTTTTCAGTTTTATTCATAATTAAGCATATACCAATACTAGTGAATAACCTGAAATAAATTACCAAAAGCTGAAAGTAATTTACGTCTCACTTACTACTGGTATGCAGAAACGTCCATCTGATCAACATCCTTTCACTTTAACATCCAAGATCTTAAGAGTTATCATTGGAAATAAAACATCTGTCTTATATACACCTTAATTCACAATCTGAATGACAGAAAACTAGCAAGCATTTTGTGGCACCTGCTGACAGAAACTAGAATTGCAGTCTTGAAGGCAGAAAACAACATGGTAACGTTCCTTTCTTTTTCGTTATCGGTACGTATTTCAGATTTTATAAAAGATGCAGAGATATCTGAATTACCGTACTATACAGTACTGTAAAATGTTATAACATTGTGTTTTAATTAATATAATTGTTTAAAATAAAACACTGTGTGCAAATTACCTAAACTACTGTGTGACTATGGTAATGTGCTGTCAACAGCCAATTTGGTAAACATCCTGTTTCACAGAACATA
Source organism: Ancistrus triradiatus (assembly GCA_025084515.1). Taxonomy (NCBI): domain Eukaryota; kingdom Metazoa; phylum Chordata; class Actinopteri; order Siluriformes; family Loricariidae; genus Ancistrus; species Ancistrus triradiatus. Next base: position 251,861 of record JAJAGP010000881.1, on the reverse strand, counting down.
ATCTGTGCATTACAATGTATTACTATCAAACATTTTGTCTGTATCAAAGCAGTGCTGGAGCAGTCTGTGTTATTATACCTGTAGGGTGCTATCTGTAGACCCTTTGGTCTACCCATAGTTGATCAGGAGTTCATCCTACAGCAAGGAAATGTTGCATCCTGCACCCCAGGCTATGTCAGTACTACCTTAGAAGACAGTAGGCTTCTCATCATGGAATGGCAGGTACAGTTTCCATGCTTTCGCCACATCAAGCAGGTTTTGGATGAACTAGACTGAAGGGTGAAAACACATGTGCAACACATTTGTGGGAACTTCTGCAACAGTTTTGTCAAGACCTTAACAAAAAAGATATTGAGAGTGTTGCATAGTGTATCCTAAATAGGTGGCTACTTTGACAAAAAAAACAAAAAACAAAACTATTCAGTGATTTATTTATACCCAATTGCTAATTTTGTTTGATGTATTTTCAATGTATATTGAAATATTAATCACAATTATCAATATAAACTGGAAAAATAGGTATGTTTTAAAACTTTGACCATAGTGTATATACAGCAAAGGATTACCTGCAACTGTTATTTCTACAAGTATTACTCTATCAATACAGACCAATTAGCTTAAACGGAGTGGCGTAATGAAATGTAAAACAAGGAAGCATTAATTGCTATTCTGTTCCCTATTTCAAGGAACAATTTTTGTTCCTCAGTATAATAAATAGTACTGTATAAAGGCAAGCTGTATATCTGGTTGTATATTTTGAATACAGACATATTCCCAATCATTTTCCCCTCTGAATTGTCTTGCATGCATTTCCTCTTAAATAAGCAGTTGCATCTTGTCATATTCAAACATTTCAGTTAAACATAATTTCAATGCATAGCAAAACAAACAGTGAGGGAAAAACAGATTCTCCTGCTATGCTTTCCCCTAAGGACTTCATTATCTCACACCTGCTCTCCCTCACACACAAACATACACAACAGAAATGTACACATGTCACAAAAGTTCCCCCAACTTCAGCTTTGTTCTGGTTGATATGGACTTACAGATATACTGACAGCTGTCCAAGATAATTGAATTCACTGTCATTTACCCAATGTTTTTCTTAGGAAACACATTCAGTATGGCAATTTGTTCGGCAATAGAGAAAATGTGAGGCATGCCTCAAAAGTATTTGAATTATGTGACGCACAGTTAGACCCATTCACAGAACGACTACAGAATGATGTTGACTAGGGATGTAGTCAGCATCAACGGGATGCCCAATGATAGGGAATCAGCCACCAACCTGAGACTAGCATCGACCCACAGGGAGTCAAAACAGAGGGATGAATCAGGAACTCCTGCCCAGTCATGACATTAAGTAAGGGAATACCTCATGCTCAGCGGAAATGATGCACAATCCAAATGACAAATAAACCTCACCTTGCTAGAGGCTGTATACAAATCAGCTCAGCATTGGGAACTAGTGCTCTGTGAGCCATCCTGGTTCATACTGTATAATCCCATGTTTAAGGAACTCACTGTCAGTTGATCCCAATCTTGGGCTGAATCCCTTATTGTTGAAACAAACATTAAAAGTAGAACAGATAGTGCAAAGGAGCTATTTGTAGAATGGATAGTGCTAAGGAGCGGTTTGTGCGTAGTACATGACCTTTTCAGTATGGCAGCTCATCAAATTTCTGCCATGCTAGAACTGCTCTGCTGAACTATAACTGTGAAGTTAAATGTCTAGGAGCACAGTAATTCAGCCATGAAGGCTAAACAAGCTCATACAATGGGACTGCTGAGTGCTTTAGCATGAAAGACAAAAAATTATCTGCAGTACTCACTATTTAGTTTCTAACTGCCTCTGAAAGCAATGTCCGCAGACAAACTTTCCAGCAGGAGGTTTGCGTATTGGGAATCAGTAACCAAACTGAAACACAAGCCTAAGGTCACAGTGTGCAAAAATGAAGCATCAATGTGGTGTATAGCACATTTTTATTGGACTCTGGAGCAGTGGTAACACATTATCAGGAGTAAAGAATCACTGTCTGCAGCTTGGTGGATTCCAGAGGTGGTAAGTTATTGTACTTACAGTGGGGCAAAAAGTGTTTAGTCAGCCACTGATTGTGCAAATTCTCCTACTTAGAAAGATGAAAGAGGTCAGTAATTTTCATCATAGCTACACTTTAACTATGAGAGACAAAATGAGAAAAAAAAAATCCAGGAAATCACATTGTAGGATTTTTAAAGAATTTAATTGTAAATCATGGTGGAAAATAAGTATTTGGTCACCCAAAAACAAGCAAGATTTCTGGCTCTCCCCGACCTGTAACTTCTTCTTTAAGAAGCTCTTCTGTCCTCTATTCGTTACCTGTATTAATGGCACCTGTTTGTTTGACCTCATTATCTGTTTAAAAGACACCTGTCCACAGCCTCAAACAGTCAGACTCCAAACTCAACCATGGCCAATACCAAAGAGCTGTCGAAGAACACCAGGAAGAAAATTGTAGACCTGCAGCAGGCTGGGAAGAGTGAATCTACAATAGGCAATCAGGTTGGTGTGAATAAATCAACTGTGGGAACAATTGTAAGACATACAAGACCATTGATAATCTCCATTGATCTGGGACACCATGCAAGATCTCATCCCGTGGGGTCAAAATGATTATGAGAACGGTGAGCAAAAATCCCAGACTTACTCAGAGGGACCTGATGAATGACCTGCAGAGAGCTGGAACCAAAGTAACAAGGCTACCATTAGTAACACATTACGCCAAGAGAGACTCAGATCCTGCAGTGTCAAGCGTGTCCTCCTGCTTAAGCCAGTACATGTCCAGGCCCGTCTGAAGTTTGCCAGAGAGCATATGGATGATCCAGAAGAGGACTAGGAGAATATCATGTGGTCATCAGTTCAAATAGAACTTTTTGGTAAAAACTCAACTGGAGGAAAAAGGATGCTGAGTCGCATCCCAAGAACACCATACCTACTGTGAAGCATGGGGGTGAAAGCATCATGCTTTGGGGCTGTTTTTCTGCACAGGGGACAGGACGACTGATCCGTGTTGAGGGAAGAATGAACGAGGCCATGTATCGTGAGATTTTAAGCCAAAACCTCCTTCCATCAGTGAGAGCATTAAAGATGGGACGTGGCTTGGTCTTCCAGCATGACAATGATCCCAAACACACCGCTCGGGTAACGAAGGAGTGGCTCCGTAAAAAGCATTTCAAGGTCCTGGAGTGGCCTAGCCAGTCTCCAAACCTCAACCCCATAGAAAATTTGTGGAGGGAGTTGAAAGTCCGTGCTGCCCCATATCATCGCTGCTCTAGAGGAGATCTGCATGGAGGAATGGGCCAAAGTACCAGGTACAGTTTGTGCAAACCTGGTGAAGACTTACAGGAAACGTTTGACCTCTGTCATTGCCAATAAAGGTTATGGTGCAAAGTATTGAGCTGAACCAAACTTATTGACCAAATACTTATTTTCCACCATTTTTTACAATTAAATTATTAAAAAATCCTACAATGTGATTACCTGGATTTTTTTTTCACATTTTGTCTCTCATAGTTGAAGTGTACCTATGATGAAAATTACAGACCTCTCTCATCTTTCTAAATAGGAGAACTTGCACAATTAGTGACTGACTAAATACTTTTTTGCCCCACTGTAAGTATTTCTTAGGTCTCTGTACTTCACTTGATTATTTCTGTACCTTAATACTTTTTACTTGTGCTTGCTACTTTTCAAAAGGAAAATCTTTACTTTTTACTCAATAAATTTTTAAAACAGGCTTGTTACTTTACCTTTTATGACTCCATTTATTTATCTATTTTATTTATCTATTTATTATTCTGTTTTATTTAGGTAGTTCCAGTCAGGCATCTAATGAAGTACCAGTTGCAATCCTAGGTTTATACTTGAAGAATTGCAACTGGCATGATGGTGCAGTACCAAAAATGATGTAATCATGGTGTTCCCCCCTCTTGCAGAAGCAAAAACCTTAGCGCTCAATGCGCTTCATGGTTTTGGAGGTGCTCTCGAAGAGCAGTTAAGCCTCTACAGACATTTCTATGATACATCTGTGAGAGATCATAAAGATACTGAGATGACTCAAAATTTCAGAAGCGTCAAGTATGCCCAAGCATTGGCACAGGTTCGCACATTGTGTGCAGAGTTGTGTGTGACACTATAAATATAAAACTTTTAAAGTATTTTTCTAAAAAATATATATATATATATATTTTAGCATAATTATCGGAAGTGTAGTGGAGTTTTTAAAAGAAGTGCTTTAAAAATAGTGAAGATGCAGTTTGTTTTACAAAAATGTAGTGATAGTGTTTCAAAGAGTCAATTATAACTATTGTTTATGTTAAATATCATGATATGCTGCATTACTGAATATTGGCATGTGCAGATATGAGTAATTTAACTACATTTATGAAAAAATCCAAAGCATTTTGTATATTTTGGTTATTTGTGTCTGAAAATGTTTTTATTCTGTTTTCGGTGTGATTAGCTAAAGATAAGAATAATGTCATTTGTATTATTTTTGCAGATGATTCATGTGGTAAAACCCATTATGTACCCTCACTGTCATGGAATGTCACCCGCAACAACATGATATACAGTTGTGTGCTTCTGAATTTGTGTTTAGGATAGACCTACAGTGGTACTTGAAAATTTGTGAACCCTTTAGAACTTTCTATATTTCTGCATAAATATGACCTAAAACATCAGAGTTTCACACAAGTCCTAAAAGTAGATAAATAAAACCCAGTTAAACAAATAAGACAAAAATATTATACTTGGTCATTTATTTATTGAGGAAAATGATCCAATATTGCATATTAGTGAGTGGCAAAAGTGTATAAACCTTTTCTTTCAGTATTTGGTATGACCCCTCTGTGCAACAATAACTGCAGCTAAACATTTCCTGTAACTGTTGATCAGTCCTGCACACCAGCTTGGAGGAATTTTAGCCCATTCCTCCATACAGAACAGCTTCAGCTCTGGGATGTTGGTGGGTTTTCTCACATTAACTGCTTGCTTCAGGTCTTTCTACAACATTTTGATTGGATTAAGGTCAGGACTTTGACTTGGCCATTCCAAAACATTAACTTTATTCTTCTTTAACAATTCTTTGGTAGAACGACTTGTGTGCTTAGGGTTGTTGTCTCGCCGCATGACAAACCTTCTCCTGAGATTCAGTTCATAGACAGATGTCCTGACATTTTACATTATAATTATCTGATATAATTTAGAATTCATTGTTCCATCAATGATGGCAAAGCCACCCTGGCCCAGATGCAGCAAAACAGGCCCAAACCATGATACTACCACCACCAGGTTTCACAGATGGGATAAGGTTCTTAGGCTGGAATGCAGTGTTTTCCTTTCTCCAAACATAACGCTTTTCTTTTAAACCAAAAAGTTCTATTTTGGTTTCATCCATCCACAACACATTCTTCCAATAGCCTTCTGGCTTGTCCACGTGATCTTTAGCAAACTGCAGACGAGCAGCAATGTTCTTTCTGGAGAGCAGAGGCTTTCTCCTTGCAACCCTGCCATGCACACCATTGTTGTTCAGTGTTCTTCTTCTGGTTGACTCATGTATATTAACATTAGCCAATGTGAGAGAGCCTTCAGTTGCTTAGAAGTTATCCTGGGGTCCATTGTGACCTCATCAGCCTTTACATGCCTTGCTCTTGGAGTGGTCTTTGTTGGTCGACCAGTAATGGGGAGGATAACAATGGTCTTGAATTTCCTCTCTTTATACACAATTTGTCTGACTGTGGAAAGATTCCAAACTCTTTAGAGATGGTTTTGTAACCTTTTTCAAGCCCAATGAGCATCAACAACTCTTTTTCCGAGGTCCTCAGAAATCTTCTATGTTTGTGCCATGATACACTTACACAAACATGTGTTGTGAAGAGCAGACTTTGATAGATCCCTGTTCTTTAATTAAAACAGGGTGTCCAATCACACCTGATTGTCATCCCATTGATTGAAAACACCTGACTCTAATTTCACCTTCAAATTAACTGCTAATCCTAGAGGTTCACATACTTTTGCCACTGACTAATATATAATATTGGTTTATTTTCCTCAATAAATAAATGACCAAGTATAATATTTTTGTCTCATTTGTTTAACTGGGTTCTCTTTATCTACTTTTAGAACTTGTGTGAAAATCTGATGATGTTTTAGATCATATTTATGCAGAAATAAAGAACATTCTAATGGGTTCACAAACCTTCAAGCACCATATTTCAAAATTACATTGCCCTAAATTAATCAAGGTATACATTGCCCTAAATTAATCAAGGTACAGCTGCTGCCTTGAGTCAAGTCAAGTCAGATTTATTTATATAGCGCTTTTTACAATGGAGCATTGTCTCAAAGCAACTTTACAAGTTTAGATTATCTCCTAATAACTACGTCCAATCTCAAATTGAGCAAGCCTAGGGCGACAGTGGCAAGGAAAAACTCCCTAGTTCTAGGAAGAAACCTTGGGAGGACCAAGACTCAAAAAGGGACCCACCTCCTTTGGGCGGCGTAGAATTATAAATCTAAGAGCGAACTAAAGTCATGGATTCAAAGTTTGAATAGAATTGTGAAGTATGCACATCGACATTAAGTGGCCCGGGTATGATTGATAAATCTAAGAGCGAGACTACAGTCTGGAGTCAAAGTTCGAATAAATGTGAAGTAATTCACATCGACATTAAGTGGCCCGGGTATGATTATGATGAATGAACGAAGAGCGAAACTAAAGTCATGGAGTCATGGTCGAATAAAATGTGAATTATGCACAGTGGAGCTCCATCATATTACATCAATGTGTGGGGCCGGAACTGCCCGGAACACAGCTCGAAGAGAATACAGAAAATGTAATTAGTTATTGATTAAGAGCACAGTGTTTATTAAACACCCACTGATGCCATGTCATTCACTGATGCCTTGTGTAGCATGAGACCCCGGCAGCATTAGCTATAGCAGCATAGCTAGAAAGAGGAGAACTGGTAGGTAACACAGCCAAAAGGGATCACATGAGACATCGGCAACCCCATGGGAGGCAGAAGACAGCAACCCAATGTCTCTGATCACCATAAGGCTCTTTGACTATGAACCTCCAGCTCTGTCCTTAGCGTATGGCAAGGATGCACGAGTCAAGATCAAGAGGACCGAAGCCCAGTTCTGCCAGACTGCCCACTCGACTTTCCTTGGTAACGGACAAGGCAGGCAGGCCAGACATGACTCCAGACTCCGGCCCCAGTGACCCAAGCCATGCATCCCGGTCTAAATCTAGTCAAAAGCCTGAGCAAATAGGTATGTCTTTAGCCTAGACTTAAAATTTTGAACAGTGTCTGAGCCTCGAATGAAAGTGGGAAGTTTTGTCCATAGTTGGGGGGCCATGTATGAGAAAGCCTTTCCCCCTGCTGTGACTTTTTTAATTCTAGGAACTAAAAGAAGTCTTGTACCTTGCGAACGAAGTAGACGAGTTGGATTGTAAAACTCTAAGAGTTCACTCAGATAATGTGGGGCCATTCCATGTAGAGCTTTATAAGTTATAAGAAGTATTTTGTAATCAATGCGGAATTTGACTGGTAACCAGTGTAGTGATGATAGAACAGGAGTGATATGATCAAATTTTCTAGTTCGAGTTAGCACTCGGGCAGCTGCATTCTGAACTTTATTTATAGATTTACTAGAGCATCCAGTAAGTAAGGTAAGTAATCCAACCTTGAGGTTATAAACGCATGAACAAGTTTTTCTGCATCATTAAAAGAGAGGATATTTCTAAGTTTAGCGATATTACGTAATTGAAAGAAAGCAATTCGAGTGATGCTGTTAATGTGCACATCAAAGGAGAGATCTGAATCAAATGTACCCCTAAGTTTTTTTTTTACAGACGGACGGGGCAATACTGGGACAGCCATCTAGATTTAGGATAGATTGTAGCTAACCTGTCCTCTCCACAGCCTTGGGTCCCACTAATAGAGCACCTCAGTTTTTTATCTGAGTTAAGTAAGAGAAAATTAAATAACATCCAATCTTTTTAATTTCCTTTTACACAGTCCCCCTCGATTTTGTTGATTTGTAAGGCTGTCATTAGGTTTTGGCTGATATGTACAGCTGTGTATCATCTGCATAGCAGTGGAAATTAATGCCATGTTTACGAATAACTGAGCCTAGTGGCAGCAATGTACAGAGAGAGAGAAATAAAAGCGGGCCAAGCACTGACCCCTGAGGCAAGGCACGCCAGAACTTCACTTTTGAGAGCTTTAGATCTTAGGATTATTTATATGAACAAACTGTAACGGTCAAAGTTAAGTAGGATTTAAAACCAAGAAAGTGTTGGCGGGAGGACAGCACGAGGACGATGAAAAATACAGAAGGTGCCGGGGGGGGCCCTGGATAAGGCCGAAATCAGGCAAAGGACGCAGGGAGAAGGCAATCGAGCGAAGTAAGAAAAACGGGGGAAATACGGGAAACACAAGAGAGAGAATAGGGGGAAACAAGAGGCTAGCGAGGGGGAAGATCCCGGAAGCCTACAGGAGGGCGTAAGATGTGTACGCCTTTCCCTTCTTCTGTTACCCTAGGCGAGGCCCCCTCCCTTTCTTCTTATTGGATCCCTTAATACCTACAGTAAGTTCTAGTTGTTTATAAAACATCCTGATCTATAGTGGTCAAGATCTGCACCTTAAATCTACAGGACCCAGAAAGGAAACACATCCCAGGATTATCTTATAATACCAATTACCACCTTCCTGTTCTATACCAGCTCCTTCCCTTCCTATTTTCATCAAAGTAATGCTGTTTCAGTACTATGATGGTGCCTGGAAGCCAGACGAAATGTTTTCATAATTTCATTCCTTTGGAGGATGTGACTACAGAGCTTGCTGAATTAGACAAGCTTTTTCTAAGATTTTGACAGAGAAACGGATTTAGATTTGAAATGGTATTTATAAGTAGATACCACACAAGGGTCAAGATTGGCTTTTTTAATAACTGCCAGACTTAAAGAGTTGGGCACGAATTACTCTCCTAAGGTAAGGGGATGAATTTTAAAATTACTAACACTGGCTCTATAACACTAAAGTAATACTTGTCTTGGATGGTAGACGTGTAGGAATATGGATCTAACAAACAGGTTGATGACTTAGACGAGCGGACGTCAGTGCGGAATAGTTCAGTATTAGTAATTGGGTAAAAGATTCTAATCTATATTTACGACGGCTAATTGAACAGATGTCTTCACTGAGTGGTGCATCTGGAAGGTGGCGAATAGTTTGGTGATGTGATGAGCATTGAGTTTATGCCTAATGTTTTCTATCTTATCATTAAAGAAAGTCATGAAATCATTACTGTAAAATTACACAGAATGGGAGAGTCACTTTCTGTGGGTTTTTTTTGTTAATTTGGAGACTGTATTAAAGAGAAATCTTGGATTATTCTTATTTTTCTCTATGATTGAAGAGAAGTATGCAGCTTTAGCTTTAGTGAGGGCATGCTTGTACTCTGCCATGCTGTCCCTCCAAGCAATCTTAAACACCTCCAATTTACTATGTCTCCACTTGGGCTCTAAATGCCGTGTTCTTTGCTTTAAGGTACGGGTGTGGTCATTATACCATGGTGCTAGCCTTTTTTCCCTAATACGTTTGACCCTAGCAAGGGCAGTCGTGTCCAGGGTTGAGCAAAGCACACATTCTAATTGTTCATTTACACACTCAAGATGATTTATCTCCGTAGGTGTATTAAATTTGAAGTCTGGTAGGTTTTTAATAAACGCAGCTGGAGTAGCAGATGTGATAGTGCGCTTGGTGTGATAACGAGGCAGAAGGATTTTATTTATTAGAGATAGCTCAAATACTAAAAGACAGTGATCTGAAATCGAATCACTTTGCGGGAAAACATCAAGTTTATCTCTATTGATACCAAATGTTAATATTAGATCTAAAGTGTGATTACAGCGGTGCACGTTCTCCACACATCCGTATGGGTTTCCTCTGGGTACTCTGGTTTCCCCCAACATTCCCAAGACATGAACTGACATGTCTATAGTGTCTATGCTTGTGTGTGTGTGTGTGTGCTCTACAATGTTTTGGGTTCAGTTTAGGGTCATTCCCACTCTGTGCCCTGCACTGCTTTCTGTCTCATGTGATCCTAAATTGGGGTACAGTATAGATAGTGAGTGAGTGAATGAGTGAGTAATCATACTCCATTCTTAAACAGTTTGCCAAGTTGGTTTGGAATAATTTGCATGCACAGAACTTCATTTCAGTACAACAACACTATGAGAAATTTTATCATGACTGTAAGCCAAGCCTTACTGCATAAAAGATTAGTGCAAATAACATACAATTACAACTATCTTTAAGTTTATTAAATGTAAACAATACTACTGGATTGAGTTTACTGATACCTGACTAGCTAGCTATCCTTATAACAGTGTTGGCTGTGCTACATGTAATTTGTATTGTAACAGTACAATCATCAAAGGACAAATTATGTAATGCTCAGATTACCCAGTTCCACAGTTCTTCTGAGCTGGCCATTTGAAAACAGTGAACTCATTGCCATGTTCAAGAAACCAGTTTTAGATTATTTGAGCTTCGTGACATGGCGTTTTATCCTGCTGGAAGTAGCCATCAGAAGATGTGTACACTGTGGTCATAAAAGGATGAACATGGTCAGCAACAGTGCTCAGGTATGCTGTGGTGTTTAACTAATGCTCATCAACATTACACCACCACCACCAGCCTGGACTGCCAACACAAAGCATGATGGATCCTTACTGTCTTGTTTTTTATGCCAAATTCTGACCCTAACTTCCGAATGCCACAGCAGAAATCAAGACTCTTCAGACAAAGCAATGTTTTTCTAACATCCTGTTGTCCAAATTCGGTGAGCCCATGCAAACTTCAGCCTCAGTTCCCTGTTCCTAGCTGACACGAGTGGCGACCATGTCGATCCCTTTCAAAGTGTGCTGTTCAGAGATGCTCTTCTGTATACCTCAGTTGTAACAAGTAGTTGATTGAGTTACTGTTGCCTTTTTATGAGCACAAAGCACCATGGCCATTTTCCTCTGACCTCTGGCATGAACAATGCATTTTCACCAACAGAACTACAGCTCACTGGATATTTTCTCTTTTGGGGGCAATTGTCTGTAACACCAAAAACCATGCTATGTTCATAGCCACTTAAATCACCTTTCTTCCTCATTGTGATTCTCAGTTTGAACTACAGTATGTTGTTTCTACATGCCTGCATGCACTGAGCTACTGCAATGTGACTGGCTGATTAGAAAGGTGCATTAACAAGAAGTTGAAAAGGTGTACCTAATAAATTGGCCAGCAGACATTTTATATATATGTGTGTGTGTGTGTGTGTGTGTGTGTGTGTGTGTGTGTGTGTGTGTGTGTGTGTGATACCCATTCTTACTTCTACAATTCCAAATGCATGTTGTTATCACTTTTGTGATTTGTAGGCACACCACACTGTTTTCAAACTCCACCCTAATCTCCCGTGTGATAAATGTGAGCCTGGCCCTCTGAATGCGTGCTGTGTTTTTGATTTATTTTTCTTTAGGAGGCTAAATGCCAGTGCCTTGCCTCTCATTCCTCATACAGAGCTTGATTAGCATAAGTGCATAATGTATGCATGGTGCAAGTCTGGGAAAGAAGCCTCATTTGCCTATTAATAGCAGAAAACAGAATTATTAAAACAAGAGGTGAATACGTAATTATGTAAATTACCTTTTAGTAATACCAATATACAAATCACAAGTAAAATGTCAGTTCATTAACAAAAGTTATTTTATTTAAAGATATTTACATTAATTATTTTCTCTAAGCATTCCTTAGGAAAATATGTATAGTATCACTTCAATGTATTATTTTTTTGCCTACATTTTGGCTATGGGTCCCTTTAAACATAATCAGTGTCTTAATTTTGTGGTGCGTTTAATTTCAGCTCACTCTTCTATTCAATAAGTACACCACTTGGAGAACATGTGGGTGGCTAATTCCCCTGATGCTCAAATTGTTTAATGGGATAAAGGTCCAGTGATTTTGCTGGCCAAAAGTGTCCTAAATACAGCAACCACTTTGATGGGTATCCTTTTGCCATACCGAAATTAAATGACACTGTTTTGTTATTATTTAAAAGTAAAATCCTTTAGAAACAGTTCCTTCTACAAATATATAAATAATGTCCAATAGGTTATATATTCTACAGACAGTGTTCTCCCTAAGATAAAAAGAAAAAAAAACAGTACACTCAGAGTGGCAACACAAGCCTAGAGAGGAGAAGAGAGGAGTAAGAAACGAGTATGGTGATGAGCGATGCTCCAACCAGAGAGCAAACACTCCAGAACAGTAAGAGACAACCTGCTCAAAGAATGAACACTCCACACAGAAGAACAAAGAAGAGTGCATCAACTTGCAAAAGAGCTAGTTTGTAAGTAACACTAATAGGATGAGTACAGAAGCACAAAACACAGCACACAAAAATACCAAGAGCTTGTGAGATGCACTTGTAGACAAGAGCGAATATCCCAAGCTAGTGGCACAAACCGTTCAGCCTAAATGCCCATCTTTGATGAGGTGGAAACTAGTATCCACTGTAAAAATTCCAGTGAGACAGAACAGCTGCAAATAAATTATACACTAATATTCTTCCATTTTCTTCTTTTTATTCTTGGATGATGACAAAAATCTTTAAATCTTGACTACTAAAAGTCTTGGTCTTGACTAGACTCGATGTGTCCCGGCTCTAGTGGTCTTGACTACAACACTACAACCTCAACTAAAGACATGTTTAGAAAACAGTCACATATAGACAGTGTGAAATCAGTAGAGAACAATTTCCTACAGACATTGTAAATTCTCTAGAAAACAATCACGCAGTGTGCATTGTATATGGAAAATAATCTCCTATAGACAGAGTACATTCTGTGGAAAATACTCACTAATTGAGTGTGCATTTTTAGAAAATAATCTCATATAGACAGTGTGTGTGTGCTATAGAAAATAATCTTCTATAGTCAGTGTACATTCTATAGAACATGATCTCCTATAAACAGTGGACATTCTATAGAAAATAATCTCATATTGACAGTGGGCATTCTATAGAAAGTGATCTCATATAGACTGTGCATTCTATAGAAAATAATCACTTACAAACAGTACACAGTACCTTCTATACAAAATAATCTTATATAGACTGTATGCATTTATAGAAAATAATCAGTTATAGACAGTGTGCATTTATAGAAAGTAATCTCCTATAGACAGTGTGCATACTATAGAAAATATTTTATAAACAATGTGCATTCTTTACAAAATAATCACTTGTAGACAGTACACCGTCAATACAAATTGATCTCATATAGACAGTGTGCATTTGCAGAAAATCACTTATAGACAATGTGCCTTCTATAGAACATGATCTATAGACAGTGTGCATTTTATAGAAAATAATCTCCTATAGATAATGTGTGCTATAGAAAATAATCTCCTATAGACAGTCTGCATTGTATAGAAAATAATCTCCAACAGACAGTGTGTGCGCTATAGAAAACAATCTCCTACAGAGCATGTGTGCATTTGTTAGACAGTGTGCATTTATATAAAATAATATCATATAAACAGTGTGCATTTATAGAAAATAATCACTTAAAGACACGTAAAGAAACTAATCTCCTATAGACAGTGTGCATTCTATTGAAAACAATCTAATATAGACAATGTGTATTCTGCACAAAATCTCATATTGACAGTGTGCATTTATAAACATAAACACTTATAGACAGTGTGCATTTTATAGATAATCTCATGTAAACAGAGTGAATCCTATAAAAATAATAACTTACAAACAGTATAAATAATAAAGATATTCTACTTTAGACAGTATGGATTCTATGGACAGAAATCTTCTATAGACAATGTTTGTTTGTTTGTTTATTTGATTTGTTTAACATCACTTTTAGCATCAATGGCTATTTGCCACAGACACAAGGTTATGTCTAAACTAGTCTTACTTACTAGGGCCAGTTAATCCTTACTTACTAGGGCCATAATCCTAACACATCATAATGCATGTCTTTGGACTATGGGAAAAAACCAGAGCGCCAGGAGTAAACCCATGCAGACAAGGGGAGGACATGCAAGGTCGGAATCGAACCAAGGACACTGGAACTGTGTAGTCACCGTGATGACTGCTGTGCCACCATGTTGCCCTATAGACAATGTGCATTCCAGAAACACTTACTTCTTCCATGCATTGTACAGACAATAGTCTCCTTTAGGTAGAATGCATCCTAAGACTAATAATTCATTCTACAGAGAGTGTGGATTCTAAAGAGAATTATCTCTAATTGTAAGCATGCATTATAGAGACAGCATCCTCTTTTAGGCAGTGTAGGTCCTATGACTAGTAATTCATTCTATAAAGCATACTTTTTTATATTATCGTGTATACTATTTACAGTATTCTACTATAGGCAGTGTGCTTTTCTTTCACAAAAAGTGCTTGTAGATAGTTTGCATTCTCTGTATAGGCAATAATTATGTATACATATTGTTCATTACATAGGCAGTAACCTATTGTAGACAATAAAACCTATTTTAGTCATCTCCTATATAGTTCTCTTAAAATAAATGTTCATTTAACATTAGATTCGAATCAATAATCAAACCCACTACCTTAGTCCTCAAACAGTAAAACCCACCACCCCAATAACAGACAGTGCAGTTAATTAAAGCTTTACACTTATCACACCAGGTTGTCCCAAACAATTCCACTCCTCAATCAGTCTTAACAGGATAACAAGATAGCAGTACACCTTCTTCCCTAAGCTCAAGAAACCTCAGCTCCCTAGGATTGAAAGCCAAAAACAGGTACTCAGAGATTCTCATTACATGCAGCAGAGCAACAGAGTGCATATTCTATTGAACATTCACACTGTCTGCAATTTCAGGGGTCTGAATGACGTTATCAGGGTCGAACACTTCTCCACACTTCGCTTTGCAATTCCCTTTTGGCCGCTCTGATGATATATGGACTGTGTCTGGGCTGCATTTGCAATCATCACTGAAGAAACAACCAGTCGCGCAGGTGTAATTGCATTTGGGTTGGTGGTTATGGAATTGTATCCTCATATTTCTGGTTCGACTTGTGACTATTGGCTGAGAATGAGCTGGTGATTGTTTTGGATGGGTTTTTCATGCTCAGTGCGACACGTTTGCAAGAGCAGATATCTAGCTGCATGATGGATGACTCTGCGGGACTTCTGAAGAGAGGAAGGGGCTTGAGCTGCTTGAGTGAGAGATCCGACAGATGGTAAGAACTAAGAAGTACCAGCAATCTGTGGAATTTCACAAAGACATTAGAGAGCTGAAGCATCTTGTTGCTTGTTGTGAGTACAAAAGCACTACAAATGGCTTATAGAAGCATTTGCTAACTTGGTGTAATTCAAGACACCAAGACATGGGCTTTTTGTGTGCTCATTTCCCATATCAATTCTGTAGATCTTAGTTACAGAATACATTTACTGCATAGTGTCCAGTCTTTTTTTTAACTTAGTTAAACTTGTAGTTATGATCAGTATTACAGCCACTAAATTGTCTTTGTATTTAAACCAGGTCATTCATTCATTCCGCCACTTTCTTATCCGCTTAATCCTGCACAAGGTCGCAGGAGAGTCGATACCTAGCCAGCGGCATAGGGAGCAAGAAGGGAACAACCCTAGACAGGGTACCAATTGGTTATATGGCTGACACACATTTGGGCCACTTTAGCCTACTGTATTCAATTAACCTAAAGCATGTGTTTGGATTGTGGGAGGAAATCTGAGCACATGGAGTAAACCCACACAAATGACATGCAAAGGACCCAAACTGCTCCATCTAGGATCGAACTCATGACCTTCTTGCTGTGAGGCGACAGTGCTATCCACCTAGCCACCATTCTGCCCTAAAGCAGGTTATTTATGTTTTTTATTTAGTTATTCTTTTTTATTTAAAACAAATCTAGCATAACTGTCTGTTCCTCAATAGTAGTCAAATGTCTTACCAGTAACTTTGCACTGGATCTACAAGGAAAATTTAGCAAAAGCTTGAGGTATTAAGCAATTAAGAATTGCAATAGCAAGTGTCAGTTCTCAAACACTTCATGTCAAATTGGTATACTTCTGTGTTTTTTTTGCTTTGTTTTGTTTTTCAACACTGGATGGTACACTGTTATCATTAAAAATGGCAATTGTATAACTAATAGTAGAAGCTTGGAGTCACTCCCTCACATTACATTTACAGCATTTAGCAGACACCCCTATCCAGAGCGACTTACAATTGATACAATCTTACAATCCAAGCAATTGTGGGTTAAGAGCCTTGCTCAAGGAGCCAACAATGGTAGCTTTGGCAAAGGTGGGATTTGAACCCTGATCCATATTCCAGTACCTTAAACGCTAGGCTATCACAGTCACATATCACAGGGTCGATACCTAGCCAGTGGCATAAACAGTTTGGTATGACAAAGTG
The DNA here is from genome assembly GCA_025084515.1 of Ancistrus triradiatus. Taxonomy (NCBI): domain Eukaryota; kingdom Metazoa; phylum Chordata; class Actinopteri; order Siluriformes; family Loricariidae; genus Ancistrus; species Ancistrus triradiatus. The sequence goes on along the minus strand of JAJAGP010000881.1, from coordinate 235,331 downwards.
AAAACATTAACCAGGAGATATGTTCCAAAGAATGAAGTTGCTTAATGGAATTCTTGCGCTTCTTGAGCTCCTGAGTCCCCCAGATCCAGAAGAACTTTGAAGCTCAGAACGGCCCCTTGTGAAGCGAGAAGGGACCGGGGGCTGGGACAGAATGAGGTATGGAATTAAACCCCAGCAATTGTAGGACATGACTCATGGTATAAGGGCGGACACCCAGTCTGAGCCATCCATCACAGCAGCGTTATATAAATGAAGGATGCTCAGCATTGTTGTCTCAGATTGCACATCTTCTCTTGTTCCTTCTCACTCTTGCTAGGGTTCTGTTGCCTGTTAGGGTTAGGATTTAATTGTCTGTATTAATATATCTTGCTTTGCCAGGTGCCCTGTCAAGTTCCAGAGTTCCTCTTTGTCTGGGAATCTGCGTTAGTGGTAGCACAAGCAGATTGCGGTGCCCCCTATGTGCCAATCATTTTTAACATTGATGTATATGGAGGATTTACAGTTTAACATTTTCACTGTAAGATAACATGGTCAAAGAATTAAAGACCAAAAAGAGAGCACAAACAAAGTTTTGAACAGTTTATCATTTGAGGATGACATTTTTCTTTTCTTCATTTTTTTGTATGAAAAGTGCAGAGTTATAGATTGTAAAGTCTCATTGTACAGCTCTGTGTATTAATCAAAAAGCAAAATGAGACAAAAAGATTACATTTTCTATCTCTTATATCTTTCATGTTGACATTTTCTGCACTTAATAGAGATTGATGATGGAGGAAATGCGATGCAGACGTGAATGAAGATAAAACCTTTTCATCACTTAAACTTTAGAACCTGCTTTTTTATGGTATCCAGGATACTCACACACAGCTGGTTTGGATGGGCATATAAAGTTTCATTCAGTTCCTGGCCAGGACTGTCTGTGTGGCGTTTGAATGCTACCACATTTTAAAAACATTACTTCTAAGTTAATCCCTCAAGCCAAAATTAATTTGTACCAACTAGAAAGTACAAGGATAACAGTCAATAGTGTTTTATATGCTTTATTTAAAAAAAAAAAAAGAATATTCATGGTCAAATTCAAATAGTTGTTTGTATGGGGTTTTTCATGTTTTTCCCAAGGCAATTTCACAAATCTTGCCAGCAGATGTTGCTAAGGCTGTTACACTTAGGTAGCGGGCGAACTGTATAAAATAAGTTCCTTTGTTTTAGGACCCAAGTGCAGTTAGCTCTTGATGAAAGGGACAAACCAAAGAAAAATAAATAAAATGAGAGAAAGAAAATAAAAGTAAACAAAAAGGGAAAAACAACAGCTGCACCTGGGAATCGAACCCTGCTCAGTGACATCAGGGTCCAGTGCATGTTACCAGTGCACCACATGGGCACTGAATGTAAATGTGGGGATATGGAGCCACGTGGGAGTGGACTCAAAAACAAAAGTAATATTTTGCAAAATGTTAAATCAAAGGGGAAAAAGAAAAGCCACTAACAGGGCTTAAAGTGCTGTGGTGAGCAAGGGGAGAAGTCTTCAACTTGGGTCTTTAGCATGCTGCGCAGCACAGACCCAAATGGAGCGGGGTGGGGGGAGTGTGACGCTCTCAAAGGGGGAGCTTCAGGGAATCCCCGGGGAATCCCAAAAGTGCGCAAAGTGAGTCACGGTTCTGCGCACACACGCAGCGTGACACAGACATGGAAATGAGGCACGAGGTGTCACTCAAAGCACGAAGCGGGAGCGGGGAACTTAAATATCATCTTACCTCGGGGAGAATAAGCCCAACATGGTGAGGGAAAATCGGGGGGCTTGAGCTGCTGCAGCGAGTGAGCCAAAGCCACTGAGGAAGGCGGGGAGTGAACGTCAGGATCTTGCCCTACTTTAACAGGCTAAGCCCTGGCTACCTCCGATCTTCAAACTGTACCTGGTCTGTCTCCTAGACGAGACAATTCTACCTCTTTCCCTAACACACTGAGTACAAAAGAGCAGACACAAGAGCATGCATGAGATGTCTGAGGTCTCAAAAATGCGGCAAGGGTGCGACACCTAATGGTGCTCAGGGATGCTCTTAAATACCCATTGCCAATGAATCAATATGCGCCAATTGTGTACCGTTTCCGGCGTGTCTGACAAGCCAACGCTGCCCTATAGTGTCGGCAACATGGCTCATTACAAAGGCATGACATTTGGAAACACTGTATCATTTTCAAAGAGATTGGTTCAAGTCACTAAATAGCTCGTAGATAGAGGTTTGTTGTAATTGTTTTGGGAATAATTTATATTTATTTGCTAAGAAACACAAAATTATATTGCACTACTTTGTGCACTACCACATACAGTCCTGTGCAAGTCTTGGGCATTCTATATTTTGCAATTTATGTTCTGCTTTATTTAAGTTTTAGTGGTTACTGCACTTTGTAGTTACACAGTTACAGACTGTAGTCCATCTGTTTCTCTACACACTTTGTTAGTCCCAGTTACTCTGTTCTCTAATGGTCAGGACCCCCACAGGACCAACACAGATCAGATACTATTTGGGTGGTGACTCAGCACTGCAGTGACACTGACATGGTGGTGGTGTATTAATGTGTGTGCACAGATATGAGTGGATCAGACATCACCATGCTGCGGGATTTTTTTTTACTTTATTATTATTACTGTGCAAAACATTATTAATGTACAAAAAAAAAAGTGACCAGTGACCAGCTCTGCGCTATCTCCCTTAATATTTGGTCAGCCATGCAGGGATGGACAATGGGAAATAGTCCTGATACTCATGATGCATGAAATTACCTGCTCTTATTATTAGGCAATTACATGACCGTCATAACGTAGAAAGACACTAGATGCAGCCTAAACAACCCCATATCAGAAAAAGTTGGGACAGTATGGGAAAAAACAGTGTTCATTACATTATTTTGACTTAAGGTGTGCAATAGTACAGTACATTCTCTACTGAGGACAGGTCAGGCGAGCCAGTTCAGTACCCATACCCACATTCTCCACAGCCAGAATTGATTGTTTTTATTGTTGAAAAATATATGGACATCCCTGGAAAAGATATCCTCTTGAAGGCAAGGTATGTTACTGTAAGATCTTAATCTACTTTTCTGCATTAATGTTTCCATCACAGAAGTGTAAATAACCTTTGCCAAGGGCACTGACACAACCCTATACCATGACAGGCATTTGAATTTGTTGCTGATTACAGTCTACATGGTCCCTTTCATTTTTGATCCAGCGCACACAGTCCATTTCTTACAAAAAAGAACTGGAATACTAATTTAACTGATCACAAATCATGTTTCCATTGTGTGATGGTCCATCCCAGACAGTTGACACCTCTTCTGGTGATAAAAATCAGCAGAAGTAGTCAGCATAAGATTTTTTTTCACAATGAAATTTTAAGTGGCATCTGAGTATGTAAGGCCACATTGTAGTGCTTGACAAAGGTTTTCCAAAGTAATCCCTTGCCCATGAGATTATATCAGCTACTGATGAATGACGATTCTTAATTCAGTACAATCTGAGGAATCGTACATCACAGGTGTCCAGCTATACACACTGAAATTCCTCCAGATTTCTTGAATGGTTTCATGATATTATAGTGGTGCTTGAAAGTTTGTGAACTCTTTAGAATTTTCTATATTTCTGCATAAATAAGACCTAAAACATCATCAGATTTTCACACAACTCGTAAAAGCAAATAAAGTGACCTCCCCCTCATACAACAATAACTGCAACTAAACATTTCTGGTAACTATTGATCAGTCCTGCACACCGACTTGGAACAGAACAGCTTCAACTCTGGGATGTTGGTGGGTTTCCTCACATTAAGGTTCTTCCACAACATTTCGATTGGATTAAGGTCAGGACTTTGACTTGGCCATTCCAAACCATTAACTTTATTCTTCTTTAAAAAGTATTTGGTAGAATGACTTGTGTACTTAGGGTTGTTGTCTTGCTGCATGACCCACCTTCTCTTGAGATTCAGTTCATGGACAAATGTCCTGACATTTTCCTTTAGATTTCTCTGATATAATTCAGAATTCATTGTTCCATCTATGATGGCAAGCTGTCCTTTTCCCAGATGCAGCAAATCAGGCCCAAACCATGATACTACCACCACCATGTTTCACAGATGGGATAAGGTTCTTATGCTGGAATGCAGTGTAACAATGGTCTTGAATTTCCCCCATTTTAACACAATATGTATGAACGTGGATTGGTAGAGTCCAAACTCTTTAGAGATGGTTTCGTAGCTGTTTCCAACCTGGTGAGCATCAAGGTCCTCAGAAATGCCCTTTGTTCGTGATACACTTCAACAAACATGTTGTGAAGAGCAGCCTTTGATAGATCCCTGTTCTTTAAATAAAACAGGATGCCCACTCCAACCTGATTGTCATCCTATTGACTGAAAACACCTGACTCTAATTTCCCCTTCAAATTAACTGCTAATCCTAAAGGTTCACATACTCACTAATATGTGATATTTTCCTCAATAAATAAATGACCAAGTATAATATTTTTGTCTCGTTTGTTTAACTGGGTTCTGTTTATCTACTTTTATGACTTGTGTGAAAATCTGATGATGTTTTAGATTATATTTATGCAGAAATATAGGAAATTCTAAAGGGTTCACAAACTTTCAAGCACCAGTATATGTACTGTAAAGGGAATACCATGCAAATTCCTTCCAGTTCTTATTTGAGGAACATTTTAATCATTTTACAATGGAATTGTTAACACTCTAGAGATTCTCTGCCCATTTTTTCATTTTTATTTTTATTTTATTGTTTGGTTGTTTTTTTTCTTTAATTGCATTTTTCATACTATCCCAACATTTTGTGATTTGAAGTTGTATGTAGTTTTGACTAGAATATGTTGATGGTCCTGCCACTGTGTTGTCTGTTTGAATTTCCACAATATTCCCTGTTCCTAAACATTCTGCTTGTAATTACAGTATAAATTGATGGAATGGCAAAACAGCAGAGTTCTCAATTAAATCCTAACGACATAGCTGTTAAGTGGACATGTAGCCCAGGAGGAAGCTTGTTTAAAAATGCATTGCTTGAATGTGTGTGGCTCCTTATCCGCTGCTGTGATTAGAAGTGTTCAAAGGAAAATGGTGGACAAGTGGAGCTGAGGGGGAGCACAGCAGGTGTTCCAGTTGAGAAGTTCATATGAAAAAAGAAACATATGAAGTCAAAAAGTATAGCTTCAGCAAAAGATAAAATTCTCATCTACTTCTTAAGATATCAGCATGTTTCCATATTTAATATATCCCCATGTTTACCTATTTAATGTGTGGTACACTATACGGCCAAAAATATTTCTGTAGCTTTACAACCCCAATTCAGAAAAAGTTGGGACTGTATGGAAAATACAAATAAAATAAAATAAAAAACTGCAGTGTGTCTTATAGTTACTTTGACTTTAATTTAATTGCAGACGATATGAACCCAAGATATTTTTTTTGTTTGTTTTTTGTTTTTTTCCTGTTCAACTTAGTTTCATTTGTTAATAAACATCCATTCTTGCTTTTCAGGCCTGAAATACATTTCAGAAAAGTTCGGAATGGGGGCATGTTAGGTCTAGTAATGTGGTGAAAAAAGTGATGTTATTTCAAACAGGTATTGTCAACAGGTGATTGTAATTATGAGTTGGAACAAACCCCGTATCCATAAACGGTTGTGTCTTTGAAGATCAAAGATGGGCAGAGAGTTTCCAGTTTGTCAATAAATGCATGAGAAAATTAATTAAATCTTTAAAAACAATGTTCCCCCAAGAAAGATTGGATTTACATTGGATTTACATATTTCAAGGTATCTGGAGTAATTTCAGTCCATAAATGGTAAAGGCACAAACCTAAACTGAAGAGCCGTGATCTCCTGTCCCTCAGATGGCACTGCATCAAGAACCATCATTCATCAACAGCAGATAGAACCGCATGGGCAAGGGATTACTTTGGCATACCTTTGTCAAGCACTACAATACAGAGTTACATTCACAAATGCCTCTTAACACATTACCATACAAAAAACAGGCCTTATGTTAAATATGTCCTGAAACGGCGCCAACTTTCTGGGCTCGGGGTCATCTGGGATGGACACGTTGCAAATGTGTATTGTGGTCAGATTAATCAGTATCCCAGACATTTTTAAAAGAATGGACTCTGAAAATTACCAGCAAGAATTTCAAAAGCTAGGCTTTGTCATGGTATGGGGTTGGATCACTGCCCATGGCAAAAGGCATATATACTTCTGAGATGGAAGAATTAATGCAGAAGAGTACATTGAGATATTAGAGCAACATAATCTGCTTTCAGGACGACATCTTTTTCAGGGACTTCTGTGCTTTTTTTCACAATTCAATGCAAAACAACCAAATCAGAAAATGTTAGGACAGAAATATGCAAATCCCTTCCAGTCTTTCTTTGAGGAACATTTTTTTTAACATTTAAATCATTGTCTCACACATTTGTTAACAAAATGGAGATCCTCTGCTTGTCTTTGCTCCTCAAAATGTCAGCTTTTCGTGGATACTGTTTTTGGTCCAAATCTTGATTACAATCACCTTTTGACATCACATGTTTGAAATCACATCATTATTTAATTTTTTCACATCATTACTAGACCTAAATTGCCCTGTCCCAACTCTTTTTGGAATCTGTTGCAGGTAAATTAAGTTGACCAGACAAAACATTAAATATATTGGGTTCATACTGCTACAATGAAATAAAAGTAAATGTAAATAAAAAAAGACAGATTTTTTTTTTTTTTAATTTCCATTTGGGTTGGACATAACTCAGCTATACTCATTGCTAGCCTGTTTTAATCAAGCATATAGCATTGATATCTCCATAGACAACACTGGCAGTATAATGGAATGTACTGAAAATCTGTAGCCTATACCTGTTTACATTTAATCTGACAGTACTTTCGGTGGCACTTTTTGCACGCCCTCAGGAATTGCTCTTGAGAAATATTACTGTTTATTGCCCCAACCCCTAAAACCACCTTAAAATTGAACTATCAAAATTGTTTGCAAACACTAAAGAGTAAGCATGAAAGAGGAATAATATTCATCACAATCACTTGTGTATCAAAACAGGATACACAATGGGGCAAAAAAAGTATTTAGTCAGCCACTGATTGTGCAAGTTCTCCAACTTAGAGAAATGAGAGAGGTCTGTAATTTTCATCATGGGTATACTTAAACTATGAGAGACAAAATGAGAAAAAAACAATCAAGGAAATCACATTCTAGGATTTTTAAAGAATTTATTTGTAAATCATGGTGGAAAATAAGTATTTGGTCACCCAAAAACAAGCAAGATTTATGGCTCTCACAGACCTGTAACTTCTTCCTTAAGAAGCTCTTCTGTTTTCCACTTGTTACTTGTATAAATGGCACCTGTTTGACCTCGTTATCTGTACACCTGTCCAGAGCCTCAGAGTCCAAACTCAACCATGGCCAAGACCAAAGAGCTGTCGAAGGACACCAGGAAGAAAATTATAAGAAAATGGAAGACATACAAAACCATTGATAATCTCCCTCAATCTGGGGCCCCATGCAAGATCTCATCCCGTGGGATCAAAATGATCATGAGAACGGTGAGCAAAAATCCCAGAAACTATACGGAGGGACCTGATGAATGACCTGCAGAAAGCTGGGATGGGGAAGAATGGGAAGAATGCTGAAAAGAACACCATACCTACTGTGAAGCATGGGGGTGGAAACATCATGCTTTGGGACTGTTTTTCTGCAAAGGGGACAGGACGATTGATCCTTGTTAAGGGAAGAATGAACGGGGCCATGTATTGTGAGATTTTAAGCCAAAGTCTCTTTCCATCAGTGAGAGCATTGAAGATGGAATGTGGCTGGGTCTTCCAGCATGACAATGATCCCAAACACACCACTCAGGCAATGAAGGAGTGGCTCTGTAAAAAGCATTTCAAGGTCCTGGAGTGGCCTAGCCAGTCTCCAGACCTCAACCCCATAGAAAATTTGTGGAGGGAGTTGAAAGTCCATGTTGCCCCAAAACATCACTGCTCTAGAGGAGATCTGCATGGACGAATGGACCGAAATACCAGCTACAGTGTGTGCAAACCTGGTGAAGACTTACTGGAAACATTTGACCTCTTCCATTGCCAACAAAGGTTATGTTACAAATTACTGAGTTGAATTTGTGTTATTGACCAAATACTTATTTTCCACCTTAACTTACAATTAAATTCTTTAAAAAATCCTACAATGTGGTTTCCTGGATTTTTTTCTCATTTTGTCTCTCATAGTTGAAGTGTACCTATGATGAAAATTGGAGACCTCTCTCATCTTTCTAAGTAGGGGAACTTACACAACCAGTGGCTGACTAAATGCTTTTTTTGCCCCACTGTATATCATTGTTGGGACCAAATGTCCTCACAGGGAGAGTAAGATCTGACATTTATTGCCTTGTGGGGACATTATGCTGGTCCCCACAGGGAAACGTCCCATTTAAAAAAATAAAAATAAAAAATAAACATTTGGTTCTTTTGAAAAAACGATCTGCTTTAGGTTACTAAGGTTAATGTTAGGGGTAGGTGTAGCATTAATTAGCCACAGTGATTATTATGTCAGTGGAAAGTCCCCACCAGGATAGCGAGATGTATGTGAATATGTGCGTCAGTGATGGCTTGGTACCCTTTCCAGGGGTGGTTCCCATCTTCCGTCCTGTGCCACCAGCTAGTTCCTGGCTCCCTGCAAGCCTGTATGGAAAGTGAGAGAGTGAGCTATTGTCCAATACCAGAATCCAATCTATTTATCAGGGGGCGCATTCCCGCCCCTAGGGGTCGCCGCGGGGCCGCTAAACGCCGCGGCCGGCCCCCTATAAAATGAGCTTCCTAATGCCGGCCTTCGGCGCACTGTCTCGCTATCCACGCGACGTTTTTCGGAGAGTTTTGTCTGGTGTTACCCTTTCACATACGGTTTAAGGATAGTGGTAATCCCGTGTCGCACAGGAGGCGGGATGTGGTAGAGGCAAAAGCCTTGAGGTAACGCGCAGCAGGCGTGTGCTCACCGTGCTTCCCTCCCCCATACACACAGAGCCAGCTCTGCACAGAGAGTGTTCCCACGCACACACACAACGCCCGCTCGCGCTCTGAGTACTGTGCGTGCCTTTTTTCCTTCAGTTCAGTGCAGAGTTCTGACGGGTTCATTCCCGCTTTTCTTCTTTGCCTTTCATTTTCCTTTTTTTAAGAAAGGATTTGCCCTTATTAAATATAATCCGTTTTTGTTTGAGATCGCCAGGAAGCGACTCCTTAGTTTGCCCGTAGGCTTATTGCCATCATTTCCTTTTGTCAGGTCACAGAATCCGTGGTGCAGCGGTAGCTCTCCCGCCCCCGGAGACTGTGACTCTGGTCTCGAATCCCGTGACGGGCCACCTTCAGTAGCCCCCCCGCTCAGTGAGGGGATTTCTTTTTACGTTTTTTCTCCTTAGGGTTGTTTGGTGTAGACCCCCGCACTTGAGTCCGTTATTTCTCCTTTTTTCGGTGCGCCTCCACAGGCCCGCCGTAACAGTACAGTGCGCCTAGTATGGACTCAGCAGGGGCGCACGATATGGACCCAGAAGGGTCCCCACCCCCAGCGGCTGCCGTTCTTCGCCACCACGGCGTTACCCTGGGGCGTCATGAGCAGCAGCTCACCCTCCTCACTCAGCAGGTAGCGGCCCTTACCGAGGCGGTCAAGGAACTGTCGGGCCAACCTCTCTGGACTCCAGGCGGTCGCCCCCCCTCCGCCTGCACTGATTCCGCCTCCGATGGTCCCTTCTCCCCCGCCTCGCCTCGCGGGAGATTCCCCCATCGCCGCTCCCGAACGTTTCGCGGGCGAACCCGAGCGCTGCAGGGGTTTTCTTATGCAGTGCTCGCTTGTCTTTGAGCTGCGCTCGTCCCAATTCCCCACGCCTCGATCCCAGGTCGCCTACATTATTTCCCTCCTCTCAGGCCGGGCCCTGGCTTGGGCCACAGCCCAGTGGGACGCCAGGACTCCCGCCTGCGAGGATGAGGAGGCCTTCGCTGAGGCCCTCAAGGGAACCTTTTTGGGGGGCCGAAGCGCGGCCTCTCGCTTGGCCCGCCTCGTGCAGGGCGCAAGGTCGGTGGCGGAGTACACCATTGAGTTCCAGACCTTGGCGCCGGAGAGTGGCTGGAATGAGGCGGCCCTCATCTCCAGCTACGAACGGGGACTCAGTGAGTCCATGAAGGACGAGCTGGCCGTTCGAAACCCCCCCGCCACGCTCGACGACCTCTACAACCTCGCCACCACCATTGACTCCCGTCTGAGGCAACGGGCCCGTGAGAGGGCGGGGTCTCGCGGCCGCTCCACGGGCCCGTGGCCTGGCCGCGACCCCGCGGTCCATCGCAACGCCCGTTCCGAAGCCCCCGAACCCATGGAGCTCGGAAGGGCTGGATGGAACCCTTCCGGTGGGGCCGATTCCCCGCCTCCTGATGGGCCGGGAAACGCAAGGGCCAGGACCGGTCGGGGGGGCCGGTCCTAGGCGCATCCGCTCGCCCCCTGTCAGGCCTCACCCTCCCGGTCGTTCTTCGTCAGGGAGGGGGTGGTCGGACCGTTAGTCCAAATAAATACATATAGTCTCATCTGACCATAAATCCTGCCATACAGGATGGCTTTGTGTACAACCTGAATTTGTTGTCACATGCACAGACTGATGATAAACCTCAGCCATAAAGACTTGCAAGTCTTTCCTTTCAAGTTGACTTTTTGTAGTTTCTCTGATGAATATCCTCCTTGGTCATCCTGTTTGTAAGGATGGACCAATTTAGGAAAGTGTTGGTGGTGCCATAGAATTTCTGCTTCTTAAAAATGTTTTGGATGGAACTCCAAGGGATAGTTAAAGCCTCTGAAATCTTTCTGAACCATTCTTCTAACTTGTGCATGTCCACAAATTTGTTCCTTTTTAAGTCCTTTTGAAACCTTCACAACCATGGTACATTATTTGTGTTACCAAGAGTAGTTGAGTAGGGTTTTTTCTGAAGTAATCATGAAGACTACTATATATGTCAAATAGGCAGGTTTGTGATCAGGCAGGTGATGTATTTGAGAAAGTTTATAATGGTTACTCTTATGATCTATTATCTAAACCAATTTTTTACTATTTAAATTGTAATGATTGTATAAAACTGTTCTTTCAATGTTAGTTTCACTTAGATCTTTTTCTTCATGTTTTATGTCTGCTTTTTATGGTCAGGTTTTATGGTCATAGGGTCTTCATCGCTTATCCATAGAGCACATGCCAGTTCATCTCAGGGTTTTGCCAGGATGATCCCCTTACACAGCTAATGGTATGATACTTTTCTACAGGTGATGTAATATTTTAAAAGGGTGATTAAACATTAAAGACTATTAATGTAACACAGCAACTGAAAGTGGTCTACATAAATTTTGCATTTTAAAGTCAAATTCTTTGTTTAATCAATATGACCTTTGAATGACATACTATGACTTTCTGTATGAAAGTTTTATTCACAAGTTTCATAATAAAATATTTTTAATATTGTACATTGTTATACTGTGCATGAAAGCCAATGTAACATAAATTTGATATTAAATCCATAAGCAAACACCTTACACGTAACATATTGATTATAAGTGAAATGCTCAAATAGTTTTCCAATGATATATGAATAATGTTACTATAATAGCAATAGACCTATTCTGTGCTCTTCTGGTGTTCTGTTAAGCCTGTAGTTATGTCAGCTCTGGTCCCAGAGAACAGTGTTTTTATGTATAATAGATCACACTCCGTCTCTTTTACACTCCATGTGACAATGAAGACACTTCTGACATCCCACAGTGTAGAGAGTAAGGTCTGGACATTCTTTGTAGTCCCTTGGTCTCTCTACCTCTTGCTTTATTTTCTCACACAACACATGCACATGCACACTAGGCATATTCACACCAGGGCCCCATTTCCCAATGTTGTCAGTTACACAGAGTTTAAGGTTTATGATTACTTAGAATACTGGTTAGCACAGTCAGCTCACAGCTCCAGAGGTCTATGGTTTGATTGCCAGCCTGAACTATGCCTGTGTTGAATTTGCATGTTCTCGCCGTGTCTGCATTATTTTCCAAAGACATACAAAAGGTCAGCTGGCATCTCTAAAGTGTACCAGTGTGAGTGTATTGATTATGTGTGTGTGTGTGTGTGTGTGTGTGTGTGTGTGTGTATGTGTGTGTGTGTGTGTGTGTGTGTGTAGGTGTGTGTGTGTAGGGTTGGTCCCCATCTTGCACTGCTGGTTAGGACCTGGCTCCCCATGACCCTGAATTGGATTATGGAGGTATGAAAATGAATGAATGATTGAATGAACAATATTGTCTGATACACTTGTAGTATATCTTATTAAATTATATAAAAAAAAATTTAACCCTGTAAGACCCACGGTTGCAAAATTACAACATCACTTTTAGCTGTACAAAAAACAAACCTGCAAATGTTTTTTTTTTTTTTTTGTAAGACCATATTTACAGTCATTAGCTCTTGCAATGCCATTGGATGGTAAATGTGTAAATAGGTCTGACCATCAGGCCATGAAGCCATACAACTTGTGAAGTTTTCTGGATGCACATCTCCTTCTTTCACTGAAGTGGATACCTCAACACTGAAGTAAGTAAAATCCCTAAATTATTTTTTTTTTTGCAATTATTAGAATGTCTGGAACATGTAATTACTGAAATATTGTTGAATGCATGCACCAACTTAGATTTTCAGCTTGTTATGTCTTTGTTGTAGTTTTACAACATTGGGTCAGGATGGTAGTCAAAATGGCATATGCACCTTGCACACTGCATGGGGACATAGCACTTCTCAAATGTTCACATATTGTAAAACACTTACTTTATTACTACTAAAAATATAATGTATTTGATTTAATTGCAATTTTGCATCTGTTTAGAACAGATTTGAGTAATTCTGAATGAAAAACATAATTTATTGTTGTGGTATCTCAAGCCCTTCCAGTAGGAGTATTTGAAACATTGGCTGTATTTTATCTGTAAAAATACATATATGGTTAATGTATGGCTGTGGGGGCATGTGTGAATATTCTTTATTGTGTGGATGTAAGTGGTCTGGGGTTGTAAGCATGGTGCATTGTTCTGGACACTGTTTATCTAAGTTGTCTGGGTGTTCCTTTTAATATGTTGATCTAAGTGATCACACAGTATTGTGTGACTTGAGTGGAATGTATTACATAATTAGCATTAATTTGCATTAAAATGATTCAGACTTTAGCATTCTCTAACTCTTCCCACTATTATTTTCCAGACTTTAGCATTCTCTAACTCTTCCCACTATTATTGCAGAATGCTACGAGCAAGGAAATGTGTTTACGCTGTGAAAGATGTCATTGAAGCTGTCCAAACCGGAGAGAGTGACTTTGAAATGGAATCAGACACCAGCGACACCAGAACTTGGAATGTCAGGTGTTGTAATGAAGCTTGCCTCCACGCTTCCAGAAGATTCAACATTGGAACAAAGCCAGTAATAACAGTAATACCACAGACACCTGTGACTGCTCTGAGGTTCTGTGTACCACCAGTGATATAATGTTTTTTGCCCAATAAATTTAGATTCATAAAAGTGTGACTGCTGTGTGATTATTAATTATGATATTTACTGTTATAGAGCTTTCCACAGCGCAAACTAACCCTTTGTTGTTCAGTATATTTGTTTTGACAGTGTGAGTGCAAATACACAAATTCTGCTCCTTTCCAGGCCCAATGTTGCAATATTGCAACATTTCTGTAAAAACTTACTAAAACATAAAAATTTAGGTAACCCTTCAATTTTTGCATCAGAGGTGTCCTTTAACATCATTAGAGAGGTGAAAAAATTTTTTTTGCTCTTTTTTCTATTTTTGGGTTTTACAGGGTTAAGCAGGATTACCAAATTACCAGGTCCATTCCACTTCCTATGGTGAACTGAAGCAGTTTAAATTATATACATACATTAGAAAAATATTTTTAAAAGAAAAATACATAATTTTAAATTTATATATGCTTAATATATAAAATATAATACTTATATTTGTCACACCATGCGGCGCAACCGTGACATCTCCTCTTATCTCCTCCGTTGAGGACGACTCACACTACAGCCCCCACAATCCGCTGGCGCACCACGCAGGTCTGCGAACCAACCAAAGCCGTTCTTCCAGATCGTCCTTACTCGAGTACTGATTGAACACACCTGGTCTCCTCTCTATTTGAACTCCATGCCGAGGCAATTCAGATGCAGAGTATTGCCTCTGATGTGTTTCAAGTGTATCGAGCGTTATATTACTTATTTGTGGATTTACGGTTTTGAACATTGCATTGGATTATGGACTACCATCTGTGTCTGTACTGTGGTGCACCTGACCATCATATCCGGAAATGGAAAGTGCACCCTCCCTGAGTCACCGCATGACCCTGAGTCATCTAAACTCAGCCAGGTGAGTAAGCCCCTTATGGAGCTGGTGGAGCAAGCTTTCTGTCTGAATTCTGAAGTTGTGTTCCCAGCACTAATCGACTCTGGAGCTGAGAGGAACTTCATGAATGTGGTGCTAGTCAAACAGCTACATATTCCCATCACCTCTCCAAGAACCTTCGGTTATCGGCCATGGACAGAGACCCAGTAGGAGAGGGGGTGGTGTCAGCCATCACTGAGCCCCTCGACATTGTCAACTAGTGCCCTGCACAGGGACAAAATTTGTTTCTTTGTCATCGAGTTTCTGAACAACCCAGTGATCCTAGGACTCCCTTGGCTTTGGAGGCATGACCCAACCATCTCCTGGTGCACTAAGGATATAATTAACTGGTCACCTCTGTGTCTGAATTGTTGCATCACCTGCCCTGACCTTACCATAACCTCCACTCCTGTAGAGTCTCCTGACTCCAACAAGCCTGTCCTGATTTCTGCAGAATACACAGTCCTCGGGGAGGTCTTCAACCAAAAGTGAGCTACACCCCTACTTCCTCATCGCCATTACGACTGCGCCATCGTGCTCAAGGAAGGAGCAACCCTTCCTAGATTAAGGGTTTACCCTCTCACCCAGGAGGAGGAACGGGCAATGGATGACTGCATCCAGGAGGCATTAATTCAGGTATTCTTTTGCCCGTCCACTTCCCCTGCCTCTTCGGGGTGCTTTTCCGTTAAGAAGAAGGGGGGAGGGCTGAGATCTTGCATTGACTACAGAGGACTCTACCAAATTACCCGTCTGTATCCTTACTCCCTACCACTGGTCGCTGTGGTGCTAGAACAACTCCGAGGCGCCACCACTTTCACTAAACTAGACCTGCGCAGTGTCTATAACTGGGTGAGAATTTGGGCCGGGGACGATTGGAAGACTGCATCTATCACCACAAAAGGACATTATGAGTACCTGATCATGCCCTTTGGACTTGCGAATGCCCCCTCTGTTTTCTATTAATGATGTGCTACAAGACATGCTTGGTTCATCATAGCTTATCATCTACTCCCCCAATCCAGTGACCCATGTTCGCCACGTACGAGAGGTACTTTCACATTTATTGGCCAACAATCTGTACCTACAGGGAGAGAAATGCGAGTTCCATCAACCCTCAAACACGTTCCTAGGGTACATCATCAGCTCTACATCAACAGCAATCCACAACCCACATGACTCGCCCCAATCCGAAAACCTTAACACTTCTCCCCAGCAATAGTCAAGTCCAGTCATGGGAGACTACAGAGAGACCTAATTGGACACTCACAGCAGGTTCACCCTTGCTCATTCTCGGACTCTTTGGGTTTACTGTCATGTAATCCTTCTATTGGATTACGGACTACCAACTTACGTCTAGCGATTATAGATTTGTTTTCCTGTCTGACTCATTTCCTGGTACGACCCTTGCTTGTTTCATCACGCCCCGACTACCTCATCCTACAAGCTCCGTTTGCCTCATTGGATTTACGTGTGTTTATATCCTGTGTTAACAATAATATAATATAACAACATTAACAATAATAATAATAATAATAATAATAAATGTTGTTGTTTTATTATTAAAAATATGTTATTATTATTATTATTATTATTATTAATGTTTTTGCAGGAGGACTACAGGACTGTTAATATAACACCATAAAATTATCCTGGGGTCTTTATCATGATGAAATACCTATACTTTTATTAAACCTGTCTAAAATAAAATTATTTGTTGACTTTAGAATATTTGCAGATTTATGAAGAGTGTAATTTGCTATTGTGGAATTACTATTTACTAGTGGAAATTACTAACAAAACATCATACTGTGCTTAAATCACAGGTTTTGTAGTCTCTGTGGTTTGGACTTAAGAGCCAGCTGCTAGAAACAGCAGTTCCTGAGGACATGCTGGGATTACAACATGAAGACTGTGAGCTGTGGTTACAAACTTCAAACCACATATACAACAGAACTGTGTGAGTTGGTGTCGGTAGTGGAGGACACATCTCAGTGGCAACAGCACAAACACTAAAGAATGGAAGAAAAGCCTAGCAATCTACCTCTCTGTCTTGTCACAAAAGCTCTGCAGACAGTAAAAATATCCATAGAGTTGATTGAAATTACAAAATATAATCAAAGAGTTTTAATTGGATGTCTTTCAGCCCTGCAGTGCAGCAGAAAGCCTGAGGAGCATGTGACTCCTGTCTCACTGTCGGATAACTGTCACTTCTCTGCTTAATTATGAATTGTTATGCTGTTTCCTACCTTTTTATTCATCACACTTTGCATAGACCAAACTGTTTTACATCTGAGCTGTTGGACTTTATATCCAATGATGAGTCATCTACATATTCATACTGTCATGCTTAATTCCACCCATCTGTCAGCTTACTATTGAACGGGAGGAATTAACAGACAGTACAATGACACTATATCAACTAGTCACAATTTATTTATTTCCTATCTTATTCATTACTCCTTGTGTGATTGGAAAATTAGACACTTGTAATTTTGGCTAATTTTGTCTTGTTGCTCTCGAAACCAAATACAACGCTTAGGGAAGGAATATTTAGTATGGAATATATAAATGACTATAGTTACTTTGTTGAAGTATATATGCAAACCATCAGGCTATACATCAGATACATTCAGGTAAAAAAGAAAATCTTTAGCACTGAGCTTAGAACCTACAGATTTTAAATAAACTATGAAGATATTGACTTTTATCTCTCCTTTTCCACCTCTAGAACCACCTTTCCTGAAGCTCAAGAGCCAGGATTCTGCGGTGTTGAGGTCTACAACCATCTGCTGCTCCATCCTCCTTTTCTACAAGTACCTGTTCCCATTTTAATACATGTACTTCTCTGATGGCCCAGGGATATATAAGCACATGCTTTTACACAGAGGATCAAAGTTGATACTTCAGCTTTGGCTACTAACTGGGTTTTAATTCTTAGAGATCTGGGGATATTTTGGTTATTGTTGTATGCTTTTGATTTTGTTATAGGTATGTAAAACTTTTTTTTAACCATGTAAGAGTCAATTTTCAGCACAACCTCACCAATATAACCTGATAATTATGCCCGTCACTTACACACATTATTTCAACACACAAACCACAGAAAATTGGATTTTTCATTACTTAAAAAAAAAAGTTGTTTAATGTTTTTTTTAGTCTTTGCAAACTATGGTTACACAAACAAGTAGTTAAACTAATAATAAAATAAAACTGTATAGAATAATTAACAAGTTAATATACCCTAACTCTCAATGCTTTTTCACCTTACTGGATGCGTTTTGTCAGCTGCTGCATTCTTGCTGCAATTATATTCCCAATATTTTGATAAATCTCATTTTATTTTTTTTTACCCATCACACACAATGCTAAACCAATACAGTGGTGTGGAAAAAGTGTTTGCCCCCTTCCTGATTTCCTATTTTTTTGCATGTTTGTCACATTTAAGTGTTTCGGAACATCAAACCAATTTAAATATTAGTCAAGGACAACACAAGTAAACACAAAATGCAGTTTTTAAATGAAGGTGTTTATTATTAAAGGGAAAAAACCTACATGACCATGTGTGAAGAAGTCATTGCCCCCTAAACCTAATAACTGGTTGGGCCACCCTTAGTAGCAACAACTACAACCAAGCATTTGCGATAACTTGCAATGAGTCTTTTACAGTGTTGTGGAGGAATTTTGGCCACTAATCTTTGCAGAATTGTTGTAATTCAGCCACAGTGGAGGGTTTTTGAGCATGAATGACCTTTTTAAGGTCATGCCACAGCATCTCAATAGGATTCAGGTCAGGACTTTGACTAGGCCACTCCAAAGTCTTCATTTTGTGTTTCTTCAGACATTCAGAGGTGGACTTGCTGGTGTGTTTTTGATCATTGTTCTTCTGCAGAACCCAAGTTTGTTTCAGCTTGAGGTCATGAACAGATGGCCGGATATTCTCCTACAGGATTTTTTGGTAGACAGCAGAATTCATAGTTCCATTTATTACAGCAAGTCTTCCAGGTCCTGAAACAGCAAAACAGCCCCAGACCATCACACTACCACCACCATATTGTACTGTTGGTATAATGTTCTTTTTCTGAAATGCTGTGTTACTTTTACACCAGATGTAATGGGACACACCTTCCTAAGAGTTAAACTTTTGTCTCGTCAGTCCACAGAATGTTTTCCCAAAAGTCTTCCGGATCATCAAGATGTGTTCTGGAAAAATCGAGACGAGTTTTAATGTTCTCTGTGCTCAGCAGTGGTTTTCATCTTGGAACTCTGCCATGCAGGCCATCTATAGGTCAGTCTCTTTCTTATGTTGGAGGCATGAACACTGACCTTAACTAAGGCAAGTGAGGCCTGTAGTTCTTTGGATGTTGTTGTGGGGTGTTTTGTGACCTATTGGATGAGTCGTCGCTGCGCTCTTGGGGTAATTTTAGTCAGCCGGCCACTCCTGGGAAGGTTCACTGCTGTTCCATGTCTTCGCCATTTGTGGATAATGGCTCTCACTGTGGTTCGCTGGAGTCCCAAAGCTTTAGAAATGGCTTTATAACGCAGACTGATAGATCTCAAATAATTTCTTTCTCAATTGTTGCTGAATTTCTTTGGATCTCGGCATGATGTGTAGCTTTTAAGGAAGGCAAGAGACAGTGAACTCAGGTGTGATAAACAACAGTTAAGTTATGTTTCAACTTAGGGGGCTTTTTCTCACAGGGCCAAATAGGTTTGGATTTTTTTCTCCCTTAATAATAAACACCATTTAAAAACTGCATTTTGTGTTTACTTGTGTTGTCTTTAACTAATATTTAAATCGGTTTGATGTTCCGAAACACTTGTCTGACAAACATGAAAAAAAAAAAAAAGAAATCAGGATGACCGCAAACACCAATGTACCTGAGTCCACGTAATCTAACTTTTTCTGTTTGTTTGTAAAACAAAATATTGACAAAACGTTTGCAATAAATGCAGTGAGTGTCCTTCCATGTCCTGTGCGAAACTTTCAAATCAAACCTGAGATCATTTCTATAGCTTGTATATTTCATTTACTCTATCAACACAAACCAAATAATTACAATAAGCTTCATTAATTAAATCTTTGTAAAAAGATGAAGGTTTTACTCTTACAAGTAATTTACTCACACTAGGCCTCATTCATGAAATGTGACCAGAACGAATTTGTGTCTAAATTGTTTGTAAAACAGCTTTTTTGTTAGTACGTGCGACTAAAATCTACCCATGGTCCTGAGCACGTGTAAACTCTTCATTACGTCCAAAAGACACAAAAAAGTGTTATTAGACACGACTGCACTTTAATTAAAGTACTGACTAAATAATAATTACTATACTTATTATAATTCTATAATATATAAAAAAATAAAAGCAAACGAAATTACAACTAACAATACAGCCTGTTTATCAGAGAAACTTGGACACTTCTGAAATGGTGTGTAGCCTATTCAAGCGAAGCACAAACACACCGTACGAGTACATTACACGTTTTATTTGACTCTGCTGGACTTTTATTGCATTGCACATTTGCACATGTGGTATTTACTGTGTTTCTGAAAAATAACACATTTGCGGATGCACAACACTAGGCACTGTTTTATTTCTACGACCCTGTCCAGGATTAAGCAAGCTAATAAGAAAGTGAATGAAGTGAATGAATGAAACAGCACTGCGTCATAAATTCTGGCGTCACTCAGAATTCTGTTTAATTTACAAGTGGCACTCTGTGGTTGAACATTGTTATGGAATTAATATTAACACAATACAAATTCGTGATTTGTATTAATAATAATATTAATACATTAATATTATTAATAATAAGCTTAATACAAATCACAAAAAATATTCTGAGCAGTTATACCTCGGAAGACCATAACGGCTGTTTTGTCCATATACTTTATGAATGGCATCACGTCTCCCCAAGTCAGATCTTTAACTGCCATTCCAACGTCAGTCATTACCATGACAACGCGGCTGGTGTTAACCTCTGAAAACATCCTGTTATCACACTACCAGCAACAGATTGAGAAGAAAAGGAAGAAGTGACAAGTGATTAGACGCTGCAAGCAAAGTAAAACTCAAGGTAGGATAATTGTGACTTCAAGTGGGTTGTGGGAGCTGTACAGAACAGGTCTGTGTTGACTGAGTATACTTTGGCTGCATGTCAGCGCATGCAACGAAAATGACTAATAGCTACTGCACACTTCATTTTATCAATAAATACCAGAATAATTATCAAAACTTATTATTGTTTTTCTGATATTTTTGTGACTTATTTTAACATGAGAAATGCATTTTTTATTATGCATTACATTATAAATACGCATGCAATTGTCAAACAGTCAAAATAAAGCTATGGTCATTCCAGTAGTTACAGTGGAGCAAAAAAAGTATTTAGTCAGCCACTGATTGTGCAAGTTCTCTGACTTAGAAAGATGAGGGAGGTCTGTAATTTTCATCATATGTACACTTCAACTATGAGAGACAAAATGAGAAAAAATTTTTTTTAAAGAATTTAATTGTAAATCATGGTGGAAAATAAGTATTTGGTCACCCACAAACAAGCAAGATTTCTAGCTCTCACAGACCTGTAACTTCTTCTTTAAGAAGCTCTTCTGTCCTCCACGCGTTACCTGTATTAATGGCACCAGTTTCACCTCATTATCTGTATAATAGAAACCTGTCCACAGCCTCAAACAGTCAGACTCCAAACTCAACCATGGCCAAGACCAAAGAGCTGTCGAAGGACACCAGGCAGAAAACTGTAGACCTGCACCAGGCTAGGAAGACTGAATCTACAATAGGCATGCAGGTTGGTGTGAATAAATCAACTGTGGGAGCAATTGTAAGACATACAAGACCATTGATAATTTCCCTCGATCTGGAGCTCTACGCAAGATCTCATCCCGTGGGGTAAAAATTATCATGAGAACGGTGAGCAAAAATCCCAGAACTACATGGAGGGACCTGATTAATGACCTGCAGAGAGCTGGGACCAAAGTAAAAAGGGTACCATCAGTAACACACTACGTTGAGAGGGACTCAGATCCTGCAGTGCTAGGCGTGTCCCCCTGCTTAAGCGAGTACATGTCCAGGTCCGTCTGAAGTTTGCCAGAGAGCATGTGGATGATCCAGAATAAGATTGGGAGAATCCTCCCAAAACCTCCTTCCATCAGTGAGAGCATTGAAGATGGAAGGTGGCTGGGTCTTCCTGCATGACAATGATCCCAAACACACTGCTCGGGCAATGAAGGAGTGGCTCCGTTAAAAAGCATTTCAAGGTCCTGGAGTGGCCTAACCAGTCTCCAGACCTCGACCCCATAGAAAATTTGTGGAGGGAGTTAAAAGTCCACGTTGCCCCAAAACATCACTGCTCTAGAGGAGATCTGCATGGAGGAATGGGCCAAAATACCAGCTACAGTGTGTGCAAACCTGGTGAAGACTTACAGGAAACGTTTGACCTCTGTCATTGCCAACAAAGGTTATGTTACAAAGTATTGAGTTGAACCAAATTTATTGACCAAATACTTATTTTCCACCATGATTTACAATTCTTTAAAAATCCTATTTTTCTCATTTTGTCTCTCATAGTTGAAGTGTACCTAGGATGAAAATTACAGATGTCTCTCATCTTTCTAAGTCGGAGAACTTGCTCAGTTAGTTTTTTGCCCCACTGTATGACATTCTGAGCTTTCTAGTTTTAATTTACCATCAGATTAAGGTCCAACTGCAGATCACTGTCACCACCACGAATGCCTGACAAAGAGCTTTCACCAATAACGCTGCTGATTCACTCATCAGCCACAGACAGGTTTGATGATGGGTTCGAGGGTCCTGTTTGAAAAAGTGCCGGCTGGTGGGTCTAGTGAGCTAATAAGTGTTTTTGGATTCAAGCTTCAAATCCTGAATCAAATCCTGAACTGTACTGGTAAAACATAATGTAATTTGCTGCCAAGCCACTTTTTAGATCCTGAAATTCCAGTTTGGACTATCGAAAATAAAAAGTGTCAATTCGAATGCACTTCATTCCATAAAAGATCGATTTCTGCATCAGATTAGTTTTTTCTTTGCTTTTTTCTGAGACATTTTGGATAATTTTTGCTCTGTTCCTCATTCCAAAGTTTTCGTTGTATGGTCTTCATTTGTTATTCATGGGTATGGATTATGGTAATTGTATGCTAACTATAAAGGAACGTGCACGCGTGACTCATTTACAAACGATTGGTATTCATTCACATACAGTGGTGCTGGAAAGTTTGTGAACGCTTTAGAATTTTCTATATTTCTGCATAAATATGACCTAAAACATTATCAGATTTTCACAAAAGTCCTGAAAGTAGATAAAGAGAACCCAGTTAAACAAATGAGACAAAGATATTATACTTGGTCATTTATATATTGAGAAAAATGATACAATATTACATATTAGTGACTGGCAAAAGTATGTGAACCTTTGCTTTCAGTATCTGGTGTGACCCTCCCTGTGCAGCAATAACTGCAACTAAACGTTTCCTGTAACTGTTGATCAGTCCTGCACACCGGCTTGGAGGAATTTGAGCCCATTCCTCAGTACAGAACAGTTTCGACTCTCATCTTTTTGTGTGCTTAGGGTAGTTGTCTTGCTGCATGACCCACCTTCTCTTGAGATTCAGTTCATGGACAGATGTCCTGACATTTTCCTTTAGAATTCTCTGACATAATTCAGAATTCACTTCCATCAATGATGGGAAGCCGTCCTGGCCCAGCTGAAGCAAAAACAGGCCCAAACCATGATACTACCACCACCATGTTTCACAGATGGGATAAAGTTTTTATGCTGGAATGCAGTGTTGTCCTTTCTCCAAACATAACACTTTTCTTTCAAACCAAAAAGTTCTATTTTGGTCTCAACTATCCACAAAACATTCTTCCAATAGCCTTCTGGCACATCCAAGTGATGCTTGGAACAGCAATGTTCTTTTTGGAGAGCGGAGGCTTTCTCCTTGCAACCCTGCCATGCTTACCGTTGTTCCTCAGTGTTCTTCTGATGGAGGACTCCTGAACATTAACATTAGCCAATGTGAGAGAGGCTTTCAGTTGCTTAGAAGTTACCCTGAGGTCCATCATCACCTCGTCAACTATTACACGCCTTGCTCTTGGAGTGATCTTTGTTGGTTGACCATCATTCGCAAATTGGCCGTGCGAGCACATTCCTTTATAATTAGTATACAATTATCATAAAACACACTCATGAATTACAAATGGCCACCATATAATGAAGCCTTTGGAGTTAGGAAAACAGCAAAATCCTCCAAAATGTCTTAAAAAAGCAAAGAAAAAAACTATTCTGATGTGGAAATTAATATTTTATGGAAGTACCTTCAAATCAACACATTTCTATAGTGTTGTTTCAGGTCTTAAAAAAGTGGCTTGACAGCAAATCACATGTAGGCTATATGAATAAACCTGCAATATTCTAACCCTTATGTTTTTGTACCGATGAGTCAACAACCTCTTATAACGCCACTCTCCAAACAACTGCCAGTTGAGTCGGAGGATTACACCTTGACGTTCAGAAGATAATATTTTGTATCACAGATCAGTTGCACATTGTTTGAATGGTAGTTCTTCTTATTTATACACTGTATGTATAAGCATCATTAGATCGTTCCTTGGTGTGAATGTGTGTACAGTAAATATGATCTGTCAAATGACACTTGGGAAGTAAAAAAGGCACAGAAATTTAGTTTGACTTCCAGCCCTGTAAATGAACTTGCATCAAGGCATTACATGGATTATGCCATCTAAAACTCCTGGGATGATGCGGCTCACTGACAGCAATTTCCCTCCGGAACATTCCAGCAGCCACAAATCCAAACAGCACATGTACAGGCACAGGAAGATCATGGGATCTGCTGGACTCTACTAACCCACTAATAAATATCTATGATCTCTGAAGATGCATTCTTGCAACTGTGCCAAACCGGTCATTTACACTGGTAAGTATTACAAACCCTAAATTGGTGGAGTGTCATTTTGTTTATTTTTAAGTTCTATGTATTATATGTTAATTAACTAATTCTTAGTATTAACTAATACTTTAGTCAGTACTTTAATTAAGTACAGTCATGTCTAATGACACTCTTGATGTCTATCGGACGTTGCATACACTGATGCACTATCCGTAACCAATTTAACCATATTTTGCATTACTTCATTTTTTTAAAGATTTGCGAATTGAAAAAAAAAAAGTGTTTCCAAAATGTACTTTGACGTTTATTGAATTGCAGACAGTAATGAGTAATGAATAAAAAAAAAAAATATATATATATATATATATATATATATATAATTATTAATAGTAATAATAATAATAATAATAATAATAATAATGTGATTTGCAAACAGATGATGTCAACAGGCGATTGTGATCATGATTTGATACAAAAGCAGCATCCACGAAAAGCTGAGTTTTTTGTGGACCAAAGTGTCTCCAGTTTGTCAACAAATGAATGAGAAATGTTTTAAAATAATGTTTTTCAAGGGGATTTGCATATTTCAGTCCTAATATTTTCCTGATATAGCTTGTTCTTTGTCTTTGGTCTGTAGCACACACCGTTTCTTCCAAAATAAGATCTGGAATATCCTACTGATTCATCTGACCACAATACATATTTCCACTGTGTGATGGTCCATCCCAGATGTCTCCGAGTCCAAAGAAGTCAAAACGACTTCTGGACATGGTTAACATAACACTTCTTTGTTACACAGTAAAGCTTTAAGTGGCATTTGTGAATGTAACTTCATCTTGTAGTGCTTGATAAAGGTTTGCCAAAGTTATCCCTTGCCCATGTGGTTCTATCAGCTATTGATGAATGACGATTCTTGATACAGTGCAGTGATCCAGGCACATTTTATTTACATCTACCCATTGTACAGGCTCAATATACAGCATGTCCCAGTTTTGTGTTTGATATTAAATACAGATTTCTGATAAAAAGCAAAATAAATGACACTCGTCAAGACAACTCTTTTGTAAACATATGCCACCTGCATTTTCCAAGATAACACTTACTAATTTTATTTAATAGATAATCTGTAACAGAAAACTGGATAACCTGAGCAAATCCTTTTGACCACATGCATTTCAGGTTGTTGTTTTTTTTTGTCATTGTTGTTGTTCTGCAGTGCTGTCACATGACAAGAATCCATCAACACAAGAAGTCTCAATAACTACATAACTCAAAAACATTTTTGTTTTACATTTCTTATATGCTGTATATTTTCTTTATACAGGCCAGCAATGTTATTCTTTCAAGCAACTTTATAACATACCACAACCAAGAAAAAAGACTGACATGCTCATAAGATAAGAGTTGGCAGTATTCTGTGCAATGAAGATACCACCCAAGAGGTCTGGTGCATGCTCCTGAGCTGGCCACCATCATTCGAGGAAGTCCTGAAACTCTGGACTTACTCTGGATAAGGGCGTCTGCTAAATTACATAAATGTAAATGTGAATGTATGGGAAATGGAGGCCAAGTCAAAACTCCTATACAGTGCATTCCAGGATGGTACCCAGATTCTGATCTCCATGAGGGAGGCCATCCTCATGCTCCCAGAAAGGAGGCGTCAATATGGCACTCAAAACAAACAGTGCCCAGTGGACCCACTCACTTTCGTGGTAGCATCCCTTAGTCTTGTCACAGGGATTCATGTACTATGTCAGGTGGTACAACCATTTGTAAGTTTAAATTAAAATGAGTTTAACACAGCCTATACAGGGAACAAACAGTTTGTTAAATATGGCCAACTTTATGTGCACGTTTTACAAAAGTGATGTTCATTCACTAGATCATCAGAACGTAATTTAATTGTTAACTGCGCATGACTTGTAGTAGATTTTTTTTATTTTAAGATTATGTAAATATTTATAAAAAAAAATATATATACATTTTATCAGGAGTTGTTGACTCACCAAGTTGTTACATTGGTTCAGGTGAATAACTTATTGTGAATTAATATTAATTTCAAGTTCCATAATGGTTAGAAAGTTGCTTTGCATAGATAAGAACTCTTCTTGATGGTGACCATTTCCTTGGAGCTATTAAATCCCTTATCCATCATCATGGAGGAACCATCATTGTGTTGGATAGTTGATGTTTCAGGCCTGGTTTGCAGCTTGTGGTCTTGTAGGTGCTCTAAAAATTGATGACACTTGATGGATTCTACCTTTGCCATTTTACCTGAGATGGGTTGCTTCTGCCATGCGGATCCTTGATTCTTGATCCTTGGCCTGGTTTGCAGCTAGTGGTCCTATATCTGTTGTGAAAGTGGATGCCTATTGATGGATTCTGCCATTTGCCAGGATTTTTTATTCAAGATGGGTTTTTTCTGCCAGAGCTTTGGTTCTTTTCAGTAGATAGATATTTTTACGAGACATAACTTCAGACACAATACATCCAAATCAGTACAGTGATGGGTGAAGGAACACACAATCCAATGGGATCCAAAGACTATCTCATGTAAATGTAAAATCGGAATTATCAAACCTCTCATATACTCACCCACCCACCTCTCAAACACTATGCTCTTTCCTGTAGAATGAAAAATAGATATAATGAAATTAAGAGAGATGGCTAAAGAGTGCAATTAATATTACCTACACTCTAAATAACCAATTTCTGTTGTTGAACTCAATACTTGTGTAGTACAATCCACGTGTTCTGGCTATGCACTCTCTTAGTTCATTCTAATTAGGTCACTTCTGGCTAACCTGGACCTGTTTGTGAAAACCAAACCACTCGTGTTCAAGGATTTCATGGAGGCTCAGCCGGTTGTCAGGCTTTTTATCAAGGCAGCTGCATATCAGATGGCGACAGGCTGTGTGTGCAATGACGTGATTGGTACAGACAGAAATTGTGTCAAAAATTGAAGTATTGTTTCTTTTCTGTCAGTCAATGACTTGAATTTTTTACCTGTAGACAGATCATGTGTAAAGTGCAGGTCTCCTTCAAGAATCTGCTGTTCATTCTTGAATGGCACGTTTCCAAAATTGAATCCTTAATCTTGTTAATAATCACGTTAAAAACGTACGTTTTTGATCGCGCTGCTTATCAGCGTGTGCCTCTTATTTGCTTTGGTTTCCGTCGTAGTTTTTAAACGGTTTAAACCTTATTTTGAGTCCGTTTCAGGCGTCTCCTTTGTCTGCCGTTCAGCTTACCTGCTCTTCCTCCCGGGTCCTAGTGTCTGGCGCCGTGGCAAACACTCGTCTCTGACACTAGGGTTCGGGGGTTCGAGTCCCAGGTCCTGCATTAACTGCAGGCTTGGTTATTATTTATTATTGCTTATCATTTATCATTTATTTTGGTTCACTAATTCCATCTGGAGCTAACTGCACTTGGATCCTAACACTGAATAAAATAATATATTGTTGAAAAGAAATATTTGTTTATTGTTTTGTTCTTTAACGGTTCGCCAGCCCTCAGCATCATGGCGTACCGTAACAAGTTCAAAGTGCTTCACAAGAAAAAAAAAAAGGAATGGCAATAAGTCAAAGCATTCAAGACAAATTAATTAAAATGCTAGTTAAAGATACTTAAAATGGAAAGTAAAACAGAAATAGGAATTGATTACTAATTTAAGCTGGTTAAAAGATCTATAAATATAAAAATAAAATATATTAAAACCTCTAGGTTTGAGATAAAAAAAAAATGCTATTTGAAAATGTGTCTGCTTGGATGCTACGTTGTAATATTACATTGAGGTTGGTGCTGATGCAGTTGTTGAGGTACCGGGCTAATGACAAGAAGGTTGAGGGTTCAAGTCTAGGCTATGTTAATGTTGCCACTGTTGTGCCCTTGGGTAATTCTTTTAACCCTTAGTTGCATGGATTATACCTTCTAAGATTCTGTTAGTTGTAATTTGCTGTACTGTAGATAAGT
Source organism: Ancistrus triradiatus (assembly GCA_025084515.1). Lineage (NCBI taxonomy): Eukaryota > Metazoa > Chordata > Actinopteri > Siluriformes > Loricariidae > Ancistrus > Ancistrus triradiatus. Next base: position 206,922 of record JAJAGP010000881.1, on the reverse strand, counting down.
GCATCTGCTAAATGCTGTAATTGCAAATGTATCAGTTGCAAGTCACTCTGCATAAAAGTGTGTGCTTAATGTTGTAAATGTAAATGTGGATTGACTCTTTTCAGATTGCTATGCACTTCCAGTTTGTGTGTCATGAGTGAAAATTCATTTAATGTTCAAACCTGCTCTCCAAATGTGATCTTTAAAATGACTATTCTCTATGGTGCCATTTGCCCGGTCGACTGCTTAACCAATACAGTAGGCCATGTCTGAGGCTGGCTAAGAATTTATCTCTCTGATGCTATAACTGCAGCCCCTATTGACTGACTAAGGAGCTGACACTAATATTGAATAAACTTACGCTTAGGATGTTCCTCCACACATTCTGATTCGCCTTACAGATATCTGCCACCTGACACTGAATATAAGTGGTCAGAGTCTATTGTTGGAGAGAGCACATGCAATGATCCATGTTCTGCTTGGGGATTGTGCATTTGACAAGGAGGGGGTATGTGACTGGGGAATCAGAAAAAAATAAATGAAGAATTTAATAACATTTCAACTTGCACAAAACAAAACTGTAAAACATTAAAATGTTAAAAACTGTTCACTGGCAAAACAGAATCACATTAAAATACAACAAAATTAAAGTAATGGCTTTAATTTTGTCATACATGTTCAATATCTAAATACAGTATAGGAGCATATGAATGTACCTATTTGTATTTAGTTTCTGTGTCAGGCAACATTTTGGAAACAAATGCTTAATTGAATAATTTACATTATGAAATAACTAGGGCAGCAAAAGCAAATAGTGGCACTATGGTTAGCAAAGTGGCCTCACAGCTCCAGAGACACAGCTATGAGTCCCAGTCTGACCTGTGTGGAGTTTGCATGTTTTCCCTGTGTCTGTGTGAGTTTCATCTAGGTAGCCAGTTTCAACCCACATTCCAAAGATGTGCTAGGTTAATTGGTGTTTCTAATGTGTTCCACTGTCTGTGTACTGATATTCCAAAAAAATAGTGAAAAGTAAGCCAATTTCATCAATAAAGATTATATGCCTTATTAGTTTGTACATTTTTATCAAAAATATTTTTAAAATTAAAGGGTGAGTAGATAAGGTAGTGTAGTGGATAGTGCTGTTGCCTCACAGTGCCAGACATTCCCTGTTAAATTTCCAGCCTGGACTCTGCCTGTGTAGTTTTTGTGTTCTCCCAGTGAGTGTGTGGGCATTCTCCTGATAATCTGGTTTCTAAGTAGGAATGAAAACTAATGAATGAATACAGGTAAGTGGCTGTATGAAATGTATGATAAACCTCACAACCATTGTTAAAATGCACTAGTATTCCTTCATTATGGAAAGTAATACAATGTTCAAATATTGTGTGATGAGATATTAATAAGAAAGACTGTATTACCATTACTGAACTGAATATCAGATATTGTTTAATATCTCATTTCACCCATTTGCTTATACAACTACCTCTAGGCACATTTTGTATCCTGAGAGCAGCCTGTGAAATCTTTCAGTTGTAATATTCACCCCCCTTCTGCCCTTATATCTGCTCTTCTGGATCACTTGGTGAATCTTTGGACATTTTTCTTGACATATGTAATAACTCATGCCAGATACCAGTTTGGATTTGAAGATCAGGGTCATAGCAAAGGATCTATGTCATACTATTGACACTTTGAAAGCCATTTCTGTTTGTTTGTGTTATTTTAGAGTTATTTTCTAACCTTTTACTTTCCCCCCAATACACACTATAGGTATGCAGACATTTGCATTCAGTTGTATTGTGTTGCATTTTTTTTTTTTTTTTTGATTATTTGAATCTTTCTGAATGAAACAGCACAATGTTATTTATCTTGAATTGTGTAATTCAATTCAGTCTATCTATCTATCTATCTATCTATCTATCTATTATCAGATGATGGAACATTTTTTATTTCTTCTGACAATATGCTGCCCTGCTTCATTACAAATGTGTAGTCAGAAACTATCTTGATGTGCAGTTTCCTATAATTGGATTGGTCATATGCCTCTAATTGAGCGGTCACCACATTCTTCTGATTGTACCCCTTTGGATGTCAAGGCACTTGTTTAATTTGTGAGAACACAGATTGTTGTTCAAGTCTTACATACAGAATCATTAATGTGCTAGCATTCAGCCAGATGTTTTGGTGAAAGTGAATCAGGAAAGTGAGAAAAGGATAGCATTAACCCTCAATCATGGTGGAAAGCATATCAAATACATTCTGTAGTCAATTTTCTGGTTTCACATAAACTCACTGTTTGAAGACAAGAATGAAAAATGATACATTAACATGAAAACCTCATTGTTTTCCTGGTGAAATTCTCTACCAGTTTGATCTGTCACACAACTACCTTCCCATTTGAAAAACTTAAGTTGAATTCAAGATGGTCTAGCACGTTTCCCCCTTCCGTCACGTATTGTGTCTAAAATGTGATCATATATTGAAAACAGTTACCGGCCACATTATTAGGTACACAATTGCTAGGTAGGTCCGTTTTTATCCGAGTAGTGAATCTGATGCAAGAAACTACAGGGAGCTGTTGAAGAGAATGTAACAGTCGGGTGATATGAAACCACTGCCGCCACTTCCCTGAACCACAAGGCAGCATGGATTCACGCTTTCATGTTATTTACGCCACATTCTGGCCGTACCATCCAAATGTCGGAAATCAACACTCATAAGACCAGGTGATGAATCTTATATTGTCCAATTTTGGTGTGTCCCTGTGAATTGTGACCTCTGTTGCCTGCTCTTAGCTTAAAAGAGTGGTGTAGTTCACCTAGTGTGGTCCACATCTGCTTCAAGGTTTGACATGTTTTGCATTCCGTGATGCTCTTCTGCATACCTTGGTTGTAATGAGTGGTTATTTGTGTAACTGTTGCCTTTTTCTAAAACCAGTGTCTTCATCTCAATCCATTCTGGCCATTCTCATCTGACCTCTGGCATCAACAATGCATTTTTGCCCAGAGAACTGCCACTCCCTGGATATTTTCTCTTTTTTAGACCATTCTCTGAAGATCCCAGAAAATCAACTAGATTCCCAGTTTATGAAACACTCAGACGAGCTCGTCTAATGCCAATAACCATGGCATGTTCAAAGGCACTTAAAACACCTTTTTTCCCCATTCTGATGTTCGATTTGAACTTCAGCATGTTGCCTTGACCATGTCTGCATACCTAAATCCATTGAGTTACTGCCATATGATTGGCTGATTAGATACTTGTGTTAAGGAGCAGTTGAACAGGTGTACCTAATGAAGTGAATGGTGAGAGAGAAACACACACACACATAGCCGATCAGGTGCACAAACTATTTAGCTAACTAAAAGTAGTTTAAGCAAATCAGACTGGGTCTGGGACTTGAGAGCCTCTGCTGTAGATTAATGGATGAATATCGCACAATTTATTCCTGTTGTTGTACGGGAAATGTCCTTATCTGAGTTCAGCACAGGCGACTCAGCACATCACGGTAATGAAGGCAGCCCCTGCTATGAATTCATTCATAGATCATCTTGCCCCCTTTATTAATGCGTACAGACTGGCTGGGCGGGCTGACTCTTCCAACCTCTTTGATTAATGTCTCCCTGGAAAATGGCATCAGTTACGGGAGCACTATCTGGTATTTGTCTTTACAAGATTGTATCGACTTTTGTGAGCCCATGCAGAAAATGAACTGTCATGTGCGCAACCGGTCACTGAATGAACACCATTAATACATCTGGACTTCTCCACATGAAACCTGACTTCCAAAGCTTCGATATGTAGGAGAAATTCCTTCGCAATAGAACAATAGCATTAGATTTGTAGGAGAAATATTGTGTGCTGTGTGGCCTGGGTGCTGTCTAGGATGAGAAACGTCAGCGTGGTGTTTGCTACACTGTTCCAAAGCCAAGTTTGTAAAATAAATAAATAAATAAATAAAAAATACATTGTGTAATATCTGTACCTAAGAGAAGACACACCAAACCAAGCCTGGGTAGACAGTTGAAAACTAAGAAATAAATTTTGAGCAGAACTAATTTTCAAGCTGAATGTGCCATCCAACACTGCTGAAAGATTGAGGGTTCAAACCTCAGCTCCATCAAGCTGTTGCTTCTGCCACTGTCTGTCTTCTTAGCTCCGAGGCACCATATCATTGACAGCCCCTGCACTCATATTTGGAAACCAGCTAGGGTAAGCAATGAAAATAATTTTGTTGTAATGTACAGAAGTGTATACAATGTGTTCGGAAGGTCTTCAGTCCACTTCAGTTTCACTTTTTTCACATTTTATTACAAAAAAAGCACCTAAAAACTCAGGCTTTCATTTGTCATAAAGCCCAGACTGGTGGAGTGCTGCAGTGATGGTTGACCTTCTTGAAGTTTCTCCCATGTGCACATAAAATATTTCGCACTCAGCCAGACTGCCCATTGGGTTCTTGGTCACATCTCTTTACCAAGGCCCTTCTCCCTGATAACTTAGTGGCAGCCAGCTCTAAAAAGAGTCCCGGTTGTTCCAAACGTCTTCCTTTTAAGAATATGGAGGCCACTGTGCTTTTGGGAGCCTTCTCCAGATCTGTCCCTCCACACAATCCTGACTCTGAGCTCTACAGGCAGTACTTTCCTCCTAATGAATTGGTTTTTGCTCTGATATGCATTATTAGCTTTGAGACTTTATATACACAGGTATATAAAAATCATGTCCAATAAACAGAATTCACCACAAGTTGATACGAAGGTGTAAAAACATCCCAAATATGATCAAGAGAAATGGGAGGTCCCCAGAGGTAAATGTCAAGTGTGATAACAAAGGGTCTGAATACTTATGTCAATGCAAAAGTTTTCACTTTCTCATTATCGGGCATTATGTGCATTATGCATAAGATGGGATGGGGGAAAATATGATTTTTCAATAAAAACGTGAAAAAAGTGAAAGACTTTTGGTCTGTAGACTTTCTGAATACATTGTATGTGCAATGACACTAAAGGCTGTTTATCTGTTGTGTAGCTATGAACAGCCAGAACGATTAACGCCACAGACTAGGCATGAGGCCGATAAGGAAATCAGCAATAATGACACTATTAAAATTACTCTGTACTGCTAGGAGAAATACCTGTCCATTTGTGTATACGTGACAATTGGTAACTGTCCTTAAGGTTCCACTGTAGATGAGCCTTAGTGGATTATTTCACCATGGCAGAAAAGGTAATCCAAAGATACGATCATACACAAGAATGCAAACACGACAATATAAATGCTCAGAAATGCTGCCATCGGCAAACAAGACTTCGCAACCTCTATAAGCAAGATTGACGTATATATATAATTGTTAGTCAAGGCCACCACAAACCGGACATGGTGACGAGTCAGAACTCGGGTGATAGGGACCTCTGTCAGTGTGGAGGACCAGTAGTAGTTGGTGTGACATACCTCCGACACCTGGAAAAATACTAGTACTGTTCTGTTATGTACCCATGTCTGTGTAGCTGCCCAGAAACATAGATTTTAAAACCACTTCCAAAAACATGCCAGTATGTAGATAAATTGTCTCTAAGAAGGAAAGAGTAAGTGAGTGACAAGTGATTTCTAGCAGCAGACTGGCATCCTAAACAGGATGTATTTCCACCTCATGACCAGTGTTCCTTGTAGCCCAAAGCACTGACTGGAAATGAATTAATAAATGTGAGTTAGGCAGGCAATGTATTTTGTGTAATACACACAATCTGTCATCTGAAAGGAACAACGTTGCATGAACTCTCAAAAATTAGATTAATACATATGTATTGTTAGAATGACTTTCTTGTAGGAAGTAAAACTGAGTTCTAACAAAAGCCACTTTCACACCAAACTGTTCTAAGAGGTAATTAGGGAGGAACTACCCCCAACAGAGCTCCCCTACACTACATTCCATGGCTTTTTTTAAAGCTCTTCTTTACATTGACAGTAGGAATGCTATGTGACGCTTATGTGAGCCATGCAAAATCTAGCTTACATAACTGAAAATCACGCTGTATCTCCTCCGTTGCATAGGATGTTTCTAGACTACTTTTTATACTGGGGCACACACAGAATTTAGAGGGGCACATCTGTACCACCCTGCTTTCCAATCAGTTGTAGGTGAATACCTGTGCATAAAAAAGAAGTGATTTAACACTAAAGTGGGCATTACTCCACCATGGATGAAAAATATGCTTTTAAATGCTTGTCTTATATGATTAACCCCCCTCTGCCAAAGAGAACAATTATATGGCTTTCTTGTCGAGTACAGACAAGTACTGAGAAAATAGTTCCCATAAGGAATAATGTAAATTGAATTCATTAATCCCAGACCCACAGAAAATCCCCACTGTATAAGGCATTATATGCATTAATGGAGTTGTATTGCACAGATGCTCCCTGTTTTACAATGGGGGATACATTCTGACAAATCCATCATAATTTAAATGCATCATGAACTGAGTTTAATGAGCATTTGGTAGAGCAGTCTATACTGTATCATAGAGCCTATGATAAGTAATGATAAGTAAGTTATTGTTTAAAATACTAACATTAACCTACTGGTGAACAAAATCATTAACACAAAGCTTATTTTATAATAAAGTGTTGAAAATTCACATGTAATTTAGTGAGTAATGGATTGAAAGTAAAAAGTAAAAGCAAAACACTTACTCTATTGGTGAACTCAGGCACTAGCAATAGATGATAAGCTAACTGCAGTCTGTGTTCTGGATGATTCAGTTCCTGAATAAGTAAAAAGTAACAGCTTAATCTGTTGGCAAACACATACTATGCAGCGGTTCTCCCTGTTTTACTTTTGGTTGGATGTTATCCCTAACCTTTTTAGAACCCATGGGGAATTCTTTGCACTAAGAATATTGTACTGTAGCTGTAAAAATAAATAAAAACACGATGAGAGGCTATTGTTAATCTGAATCACTGAATCATGATCCAAGGTGTCAGCTGAAACGAGTTACGCAACTTGACTCATAGAATTTAAAGCAAGTGTGCAGTGTACCGAGGAAACGATGACAACCAAGACAAATGTTTCTCCTCAAAATGGGTCGAGAACTGAATTCGACGAGTTCCAAGGTGGTTGAGAACCAATGTACCACTGTATTTGCGAATGACCATTACTCCATATGAAAAACTTAAACAAAACTGACTCTAACTGAAATCCACTCAAGCTTTTGAAAAGATGCTGGGGCATTGTGGAAAATGTAGTGACTGTAGTGAATTGGCCTGATGTGTCCTGTAGTTCTGCTCAGCAAGCCAGGATAAAATTGACTTTTTGCCGCCATGATTTTAGTGGGGCACGTGCTCCAGTAAAATGATAACAAGCTCAGTAAAGCCTAGACTTCACTGTCGGTCCATTGTCTGTGTTGTTTTTTCCTCATTTTTAGCACAAAGGGCTGTTGTTTATACAGATATTGGTGTATATGTGTATTTAAACATGGCGATTTAGCTCAACACAGGCCCTTGCAACTTGACAAGTTTATAGTTGCATCAGTACGTCTGGACGAGTCATTGCTTGCTTACATCACTCGCGGTTCCTTTGAGCTAAAAAAATAGTCCCTAAAAAGTCCCCCACCACATTTCTAAGAGCTACAATCATCCCAAGTTTATGTGGTGCACATTACACAGGGGGCACAGTGCTAAGAATTATGAAAACTTTCTCAGCTGTTAAAGCATGAACATTAACAAACTGCCTCTGCTTAGAAACTCAGGTTATTCTAATTGCACAAGTTCTGTGTCAACTCCAGTACTGGACATGTGATATAAGACAAAATGGCTCTATTTATGCTGTTTTGATCAGACTTGTACATGGATTGGGCACTGGTCTTCCTCAATGTCCATATACTTACTCGAATTGCCCTCTATTACTGACTCACTCTATCACTTATATATCTAGATTCTATATATATTACACCAACCAGATGTGTGCTGTTACCTTTAGAGCCACAGTGCAGCCCAAAAACTGGTTACTTTTTCCAGACGTTTAAACATCCGATGGGGAACTGCGATGTCATCTACTTAATTAAAATGTGTGTGGGTGTGTGTGCGTGCGCAACTACATGCTCAGATTAATGGCTATCCACCGCTCTCCTGCAGTTTTACATTTTAAACAAGATCCTTCCTACCAGACTTAGTTAATTTAACATAAATTAAGAAATCCACCCACAGTCCACTGCTTACCATGTGCAGACAGTGTTAATTGGTAAATTACTCAAACTTAAGGTCTTGAAATAGCTAAAAAGCAACAGACATAATTACTTAAGGACTCGCATAAAAGCACTGGAAAAAAGAAGCTGGTAAGAAAAACGCACATGATTTTATACACGTGTGTGATTTAAAAATTAAGGTGAAAAAGTATTAAAGTTCAAGTCTTATGAGATGGTTTTGTAACCTTTTCCAGCCTGATATGCATCAACATCTCTTATTCTGTTCTTTAAATGCCTAATTGTCCCACTTGATTGAAAACACCTAATGCTAACTTCACCTTCAAATTATCTGCCAATCCTAGAAGTTCACATCCTTTTGCCACTGATAGATATGTAATATTGGAAAATGTTCCACAATAAATACATTACCAAATATAATATTTTGTCTCTTCTGTTTCTTTGGATTCTCTTTATCTACTTCTAGGACTTGTGTGAAAATCTGATGTTTTAGATAATATTTATGCAGGAATATAGAAATTTTAAATTGTCCATAAACTTTCAAGCACCACAAGTTTATAGAAATGTATATGTGAGGGTACATTTTTCTCTGTGAGGACCAAATGTCCTTAGAACTACAGCAACACCTGCAAAATGTAGGAATGTGACTTAAATGTTGGCTGGTCATTACATAACTGAAGATACAGAAGATTTTATTTGGAAAAGTAAAACAACATTAAAGATTTGCTCTATATTTTTAAGGTTAGGGCTAAGTATAAAGTTAGCATTATTCAGCGATATTAGTATATGGTCAATAAAAGGGCCTCACGAGGTGTGTGCAGTGTGCTTTATTAGTATCGGATATAATCAGACAATTTACCTTCTATTAAGCAAAAAATTATATCAGAAAAAGGGAGTAGTGAGTGAATCTTTTTGTTAAATGACCCTTTAGTGGGCTATATAAGTGAGCAACAATAAATGAAAAATACCATGAACTAGAAGAATAGTTCTTAACCTTTTTAGCAACTGGGCTGCGACAGTGGTCAAAAACAAATCTCATGGAATGCATATGTAAATATTTATCTTATGTGTGCATTAGTCAGATATTAAACCAATAAGCCTATAATATAAAAGTGTATAGTAGTCACATTAAGCAATTTAGTGTGGATTTGTAGGCCACATTTGTGTATATATGGATACATAGAGAGCAGTGATGGCTTGTGGATTTTAAAATTTGGGAAGCACATATGGTTGCATACAATCAATTCATTTTACTGGCTAGCGACAGCAGGGCTCTTCAATTATACCTTGTGTGAAGCTGCAGTTAGTTGTGAAATACAGTAACACATCTTGTCATTATTGTAAATTGTTAATCCACCCCACAACACGCATGTATGTATATATGTATGTATGTATGTATGTGTGTAAGATAGGTAGATAGAAAGGGAGAGAGAGAGAGAGAGAGAGAGAGAGAGAGAAAGAGAGAGACTTTTAAAAGTATATATTGAGGAAAATGATCCAATACCATATAACTGTGAGTGGCAACAGTATGTGAACTTTTAGTATTAGCAGTTAACTTGAAGGTGAAATTAGATTCAAGTATTTTCAATCAATGAGCTGACTGACTTCAATCAGGAGTGAGTGGGCACACTGTTTATTAATAAAACAGGGATCTATCATAGTCTGATTTTCACAACGTCATGCTGAAAAGCTTTCCAAAACTTTGTTAAAGCGTTTGGACTCCACCAACATTAAGACAGATCACTCAAAGAGCAAGACATGTAACAGACTGCAGGGTCACAAAGGCACTCAGCATGACATCTTAGCAATTAAATGCCGGTCTGACATTGACTAATGTTAAGGTTTATAAGTCTACCATCAGCATAACACTGAACACCACTGGTGTGTATGACAGGGTTGCAAGGAGTAACCCGAGTAACCCACTTTTCTCCAAAAAGAACATTTCTGCCCATCTGCAGTGTGCTAAAGATCATGCAGACAAGTGGTCAGATGAGACAAAAACAGAAGGTTTTGGTTTAAATGAGAAGTGTTTTGTCTGGTGAAAGGAAAACAATGTATTCAAACATTGTTGGAATTATCCCATATATGAAACATGGCGGTGGTGGTAGTATCATTGTTTTGGTATCTTTTGCTCCATGTTGGCTAAGGTTCTGAATTATACCAGCAAATTTTAAAGAAAGGGCATCAAGTCAGTCAAATCAAAGTTAAATATAGAAAATTATATATAACATTTGTTCAGTGTTCACAAGGTTTCAAGTACAATGTCGCGCTCGGGACAAGGGAGGACAAAGGAGGTAGACGTGCATGCCAGTGCTAAGGGTTTATTTACAGTGAACATCTTAAATAATACAAACAAACCACACAGACATAAAATAACAAACAAGGCTAGAGTTAACAAGGGACACACAACAATAGGCTAACACGCTAACAAACAATGCTAACACACAACAACACTGCTAAACACAAAACACAGCTTAAACCTAGACAAGTAACCGAATACAAAGGACACTAAGGAACAGAAACTAAGACACAAAGAGGCAAGACAAGCCAGCATGGAATACAGCAGTGGGCAGAAGCAGATAGGAGCAAAAGGGAGCCAAGACGAGCCACAATGTGAAGAAGCCAGACAAAGGAAGTGCACAGGAAGAGGGGTATATACAGTGGGGCAAAAAAGTATTTAGTCAGTCACTGACTGTGCAAGTTCTCCTACTTAGAAAAATGAGAGACAAAATGAGAAAACAAATCCAGGAAATCACATAGCAGGATTTATAAAGAATTTAATTGAAAATCATGGTGGAAAATAAGTATTTGGTCACCCACAAACAAGCAAGGTTTCTGGCTCTCACAGACCTGTAACTTCTTCTTTAAGAAACTCTTCTGTCCTCCACTTGTTACTTGTATTAATGGCACCTGTTTGACCTCATTATCCTTATAAAAGACACCTGTCCACAGCCTAAAACAGTCAGATTTCAAACTCAACCATGGCCAAGACCAAAGAGCTGTTGAAGGACACCAGGAAGAAAATTGTAGACCTGCAGCAGGCTGGGAAGAGTGAATCTACAATAGGCAATCAGGTTGGTGTGAATAAATCAACTGTGGGAGCAATTGTAAGACATACAAAGACCATTGATAATCTCCCTTCATCTGGGGCTCCACGCAAGATCTCATCCCGTGGGGTCAAAATGATCATGAGAATGGTGAGCAAAAATCCCAGAACTACACGGAGGGACCTGATGAATGATCTGCAGATAGCTGGGACCAAAGTGAAAAAGGCTACCATCAGTAACACACTACGCCAAGAGAGACTCATGCAGCGCCAGGCATGCCCCCCTGCTTAAACCAGGACATGTCCAGGCCCGTCTGAAGTTTGCCAGAGAGCAGATGGATGGTCCAGAAGAGGATTGGGAGAATAGCATGTGGTCAGATGAAACCAAAATAGAACTTTTTGGTAAAAACTCCACTGGAGGAAAAAGGATGCTGAGTCACATCCCAAGAACACCATATCTACTGTGAAGCATGGGGGTGGAAACATCATGCTTTGGGGCTGTTTTTCTGCAAAGGGAACAGGACGACTGATCCGTGTTAAGAGAAGAATGAACAGGGCCATGTATGGTGAGATTTTAAGCCAAAACCTCCGTTCATCAGTGAGCGCATTGAAGATGGAAAATGGCTGGGTCTTCCAGCATGACAATGATCCCAAACACACCGCTCGGGCAACGAAGGAGTGGCTCCGTAAAAAGCATTTCAATGTCCTGGAGTGGCCTAGCCAGTCTCCAGACCTCAGCCCCATAGAAAATGTGTGGAGGGATTTGAAAGTCTGTGTTGCCCCAAAACATCACTGCTCTAGAGGACCTCTGCCATTGCCAACAAAGGTTATGTTACAAAGTATTGAGTTGAACCAAATTTATTTACCAAATACTTATTTTCCACCATAATTTACAATTAAATACTTTAAAAATCCTACAATCTGATTTCCTGGATTTTTTTTCTCATTTTGTCTCTCATAGTTGAAGTGTACCTATGATGAAAATTACAGACCTCTCTCATTCTTCTAAGCAGGAGAACTTGCACAATCAGTGGCTGACTAAATACTTTTTTTGCCCCACTGTATAGAGGACAAACCAGCAGGTGGCTACAGCCCCACCTGCTGGGTAAGAAGGAGAAAGCAGGGGGAGCTAAACAAGATGCATGCAAGCTGAAGGGCTTGCATCATCGTTACACTTAACTCTCTTGTGGAAATGTAATAATTGCATGTGTATGAGAAAACATCACAGCCACAGGAAAAACTTTTCTTTCTCCTGGAAATTATAGCATGCACATAAGAAATTTATTACACAACTTAGTATCACAACTAATTATCTACATACCATTTGAATGATCATGTGACTTGCCCACAGAATGAATGAATAAATGAATGAATGGCAGACTACTGCCTGGGGTCAGTACTGGCACTTTTTGGACAGGAACAAAAGGATTATGTGCATTACAAGCCTGTTTGATTAAGCAAGCTTGTGTGAAAATTAATTACTACAGTCTGTGTATATTGTCAGAGGCAAAGGCTTTATTACATTTGGGTGTAGATTAATGTGGTGAAACCAATAAACATTAGAATTTGGTATTAGTGCAGTAATTAGTAATTAAACAAGCAGCACTAATCTAAAACTAAACTGCTTACAGTCTAGTTGCATTGTTCCATATGTATTTGTTTGATTCGCTTCATCTGTAGTTACCTATATACACTGCTCAAAAAAATAAAGGGAACACTCAAATAACACATCCTAGATTTGAATGAATGAAATATTCTCATTGAATACTTTGTTCTGTACAAAGTTGAATGTGCTGACAACAAAATCACACAAAAATAATCAATGGAAATCAAATTTATTAACCAATAGAGGCCTGGATTTGGAGTCACACAAAATTTAAGTGGAAAAACACACTACAGGCTGATCCAACTTTGATATAATGTCCTTAAAACAAGTCAAAATGAGGCTCAGCATTGTGTATGACCTCCTTACAATGCCTGGGAATGCTCCTGATGAGGTGGCGGATGGTCTCCTGAGGGATCTCTTCCCAGACCTGGACTAAAGCACGTGACGTTGGTGGATGGAGCGAGCATGATGTCCCAGATGTGCTCAGTTGGATTCAGGTCTGGGGAACGGGCGGACCAGTCCATAGCTTCAATGCCTTCATCTTGCAGGAACTGCTGACACACTCCAGCCACATGAGGTCTACCATTGTCCTGCATTAGGAGGAACCCAGGGCCAACTGCACAAGCATATGGTCTCACAAGGGGTCTGAGGATATCATCTTGGTACCTAATGGCAGTCAGGCTACCTCTGGCGAGCACATGGAGGGCTGTGTGGCCCTCCAAAGAAATGCCACCCCACACCATTACTGACCCACTGCCAAAATGGTCATGCTGAAGGATGTTGCAGGCAGCAGATCACTCTTCGCGGTGTCTCCAGACTCTGTCACGTCTGTCACGTGTTCAGTGTGAACCTGCTTTCACCTGTGAAGAGCACAGGGCGCCATTGGTGAATTTTGCCAATTCTGGTGCTCTCTGGCAAATGCCAAGCATCCTGCATGGTGTTGGGCTGTGAGCATAACCCCCATCTGTGGACGTCAGGCCCTCATACCATCCTCATGGAGTCAGTTTCTAACTTTTTGTGCAGACACATGCACATTTGTGGTCTGCTGGAGGTCTCCTCCACGTCTACTGGTGTACTGGCCTGTCTCCTGGTAGCGCCTCCAGCCTCTGGACACTATGCTGACAGACACAGCAAACCTTCTTGCCACAGCTCGCATTGATGTGCCATCATGGATGAGCTGCACTACCTGAGCCACTTGTGTGGGTTGTAGAGTCCGTCTCATGCTACCACGAGTGTGAAAGCACCACCAACATTCAAAAGTGACCTAAACATCAGCCAGAAAGCATAGGTACTGAGAAGTGGTCTGTGGTCCCCACCTGCAGAACCACTCAATTATTGAGTGTGGCCTGCTAATTGCCAATAATTTCCACCTGTTGTGTATTCCATTTGCACAACAGCATGTGAAATTGATTGTCAATCAGTGTTGCTTCCCAAGTGGACAGTTTGATTTCACAGAAGTTTGATTTACTTGGAGTTATATTGTGCTGTTCAAGTGTTCCCTTTATTTTTTGAGCAGTGTATTAGATTTGTAACATTTCTATAGCATCACCAAATAGCATGTGAAAAACATATACCTAAACATTTTTATCAACTATTAATCAATCTCATAAATCTAGATATTTTACAGAATAACTGTGCTTGTATTTTGTTTGTTTATATGTTTATTTGTCACATCAGCACCACAGGACCATCACACATCAGTGTCACTGCAGTCATGAGCATGATCCACCACCCAAATAGTAAATGATCTGTGAACAGAAAACAAACACTTAACATAACCAGGAGTAAAATATATCTATAGGTAGAGATCTACAATATACAGTCTTGTGAGTCCCAAAATAACCAAGTGAGAAAATCTGCTCCAAAAAAAGCAAAATATCATACAGGGATTGCTATCAGAAACACATTTTCATCAGGCCAGCAAGAGCTATTTTGAAATTTACAAGACTCTAAAGGCACAGCAAATCCATATTGCACAGCTATTAGGAGAATAGATCAGCATAGAATAGGCAATGTTGCCAGAAAAGATCTGGATACCAGCAGAGATTCCTACCTGTTGACATTTACAGTTCTCAAAGATAGAAAAATAGACCAAAAGTCAGAAAACAAGACTTTACTGAGGAGAACAATAAACAAAAGGTTGTATAATGCAGGTTTTTGTGTCTCAAAGATGTGTTAAAAATGTGTCTTTGAAGATCTGATGAGAAACAGAATAGTCAACCCACTAAGGCCCATCTACAGTGGTGCTTAAAAGTTTGTGAACCCTTGAGAATTTTCTGTTTTTCTTCATGAATATGATCTAAAACTTCATCAGATGTTCATAAAAGTAGATAAAGAGAACCCAGTTAAAAAAATGAGACAAAAATATTATACTTGGTCATTAATTTTTTGAGGGAAATGATCTAATATTACATATTAGTAAGTGGCAAAAGTATGTGAACCTTTGCTTTCAGTATCTGGTGTGACCCCGATGTGCAGCAATAACTGCAACTAAATGTTTCCTGTAAATGTTGATCAGTCCTGCACACCGGCTTGGAGGAACTTTAGCCCATTCCTCCATACAAAACAGCTTCAACTCTGGAATGTTGGTGGGTTTCCTCACGTTAACTGCTCGCTTCAGGTCCTTCCACAACATTTCGATTGGATTAAGGTCAGGACTTTGACTTGGCCATTCCAAAACATTAACTTTATTCTTCTTTATCCATTCTTTGGTAGAATGACTTGTGTGTTTTTGTTGTTGTCTTGCTACATGACCCACCTTCTCTTGAGATTCAGTTTATGGATTGATGTCCTGACAAACCTAACAAATTCAGGCCCAAACCATGATACTACCACCACCATGTTTCACAGATGGGATAAGATTCTTTTGCTGGAATTAAGTGTTTTCCTTTCTCCAAAAATAATGCTTTACTTTTAAACCAAAAAGTTACATTTAGGTCTCATCCGTCCACAAAACATTCTTCCAATAGCCTTCTGGCTTCTCCCCATGATCTTTAGCAAACTGCAGATGAGCAGCAATGTTTTTTTGGAGAGCAGTGGCTTTCTCCTTGAAACCCTGCCATGCACACCATTGTTGTTCAGTGGTCTTCTGATTATAGACTCATGAACATTAACATTAGCCAATGTGAGAGAGACCATCAGTTGCTTAGAAGTCACTTTGGGGTCCTTTGTGACCTCGCCAACTATAACACGCCTTGCTCTTGGAGTGATCTTTGTTGGTCGACCACTCCTGGGGAGGGTAAAAATGGCCATGAAATTCCTCCATTTGTACACAATCTGTCTGACTGGATAGGTAGAGTCCAAATTCTTTAGAGATAGTTTTGTAACATTTTCCAGCCTGATGAGCATCAACAACTCTTTTTTTTTTTGAGGTCCTCAGAAATCGTCTTTGTTCATGCCATGATACACTTCCACAAACATGTGTTGTGAAGAGCAGACTTTGATAGATACCTTTCTTTAAATAAAACAAGGTGCCCGCTCACACCTGATTGTCATCCCATTGCTTGAAAACACCTGGCTCTAATTTTACCTTCAAATTAACTGCTAATCCTAGAGATTCACATGCTTCTGTCACTCACTAATATGTAATATTGGATAATTTTCCTCAAAAAATAAATGAAAAGTTATTATATTTTGTCTCATTTCTTTAACTGGGTTCTCTTTATCTACTTTTAGTACTTGAAAACTGTAGGTGTGAAAATCTGATAATGTTTTGGATCATATTTATGCAGAAGCATAGAAAATCCCAAATGGTTCACAAACGTTCAACCACTATAAGTCATGGTGTAGGGAGACTAGCTGCTCATCCTTGTAAGTTGCTGGTCCTCGTAAGCTGCTTCACTGTGAAAGTACAGGAAAATATCATCTGAATGTTGCAGCATTCAGATGATTTTTAATGTTATATATTCCTGCCCAAAAAGCAATTCTCATGTTATGACACAGCATTACTTAGTTACAACAATTTACAATGATATAATGCAAACATATTTTTAAAAGTAGATAATTAATACACATATTGTGTTTCACATCCATGTCTGTAACATCATGTCATGTGATTATGTGAACTGAATGTTTCAGTCATGACATTACTTTTTTAAGGCTGCAACAATACCTGACAAAGTGAATAAATGTATATACTACATATGTATACAGATATATATATATATATATAATACATTCTTGTTGTTTTACTTTTGTTGTTTTACTTTTTACTTTACTTTTGTTTTCACGGTTCGCCCGGTTTTTAATGTGGCGAACCGTAAAAACAAAAGTAAAAAGATTATTTAGGAACCAATTGCGGTTAGGTCCAGATGGAAATTGTGAACCAAAATATAAAATAAATAATATGGGAACTAAACAAATGAAAATGGAAAACGAAGCTGTGCCCCTATTGGCTGGCAGCTGCGGATCAAACCATAGTCGCTCGCGACAGGGTCTGATGCTCTAACAACTTGACACAAGCTGGCTGGAATGACATGAGCTGAAACAGAAAGGTTAAAGAACAAAAAAAAAATGCTATGTGAAGCAGAGTCAAAAACGAAACCACTCCTTCATCTATCAAATGAAAGGAGGAGAGGCCAGACCACATGTGTACTTTAGAGCGCTGTTGCGGACGAAAATAAAGAGAAAGAACGAACAAAAAAACAAAAGCTGAAAGCACTCGGCATTAAGTGCAGAACCTTATGCAGTCGGGGTACGCACTCGGCGTAGCTTGGGCTGATGCATGCACAGGGTGGCGAGATCTCGAGCAGAGCCAAGCTGGACGTGTCACGGGACCGCTTTGGCAGCACAACATGGAAGGAGAGGCATGAGGCTGAAAAAAGGCAATGACTGTGAGAGGGTCTATCCTTATGCTGAATCTAATCCCTAACTTACCTCCGGTCTTCTGAGCCATACATGACCGACCTCCTAAACCAAGAACGGTCTACCAGTAAGCCTAACAGGGCCGGAAAATGATTATCACCTACAGAAATGCCACAGCGATAAGGCAGCAAGGTCGGCGAATACAGCGACAACCTGGAAGGACTCAGGAATTCTCATATATATCTGAGCCAGCAGGTATTTTACTAATCAATGCCAATCAATGCGCCTCTAAAGACTGGCGCCTGCATACCGCAGAACATCGAGTGAGTGTAAGGGCATAAGTGAGCAGACGCTGCCCTCTAGCATCCAAAAGGCGGAGGTCAGAACGAATCCTAACACTTGTCTTGTACATGACCATAACTTTAGTAAAGGGTAACCCACTTGATTTCAAAGACTGCTTTATTGGCATGATATTCAAGATAATAACATGACAAAATTCCTTTGAGGGCACTTATCAGGTGACAAATGGAGATGATGCCATGGTGGGACTGGTATGATCTTTGTATCCACAAAAGCATTTCTGAGACATGGAGAGTTATAAGTTATGTATAAGCTGTGCCTACATTTTCTATTAGATGAAAATATGCACACTCTTGTATAAACGTGTCAATTACCAATCGTTTAATGCCATGAAACATTTCTAACATTTAGAAACAGATCCAAATTTCACACATATTATTCATGTATCCCCCAAAATGTCTTGTTTTCAAATACATCTTGCACTAATTTCATAGAGACAGATGGATTCATAACTGAAATGCTTTAACCTGCTTTTCCAAAACCACCCAATGCAGTTTCACACTCTGAACTTAGTTTCCTTTTACACAGAATGTAATTCTCAACCAATATGGTGTTATAACTGCTTGTCTTGACATTCCAGTAGGTTGCTATTTTGAATAAGCATTACATTTATAATGTATGGTTTGGTTGACATTTATATAAAGGCAGCCTCATCATATGGAAATATGGAAAAGACTGAGACATTGGCTGAACATCAGCTGATCTTGTAACCAAACAATTTGCTTTGTACATGAAGTACCATCTAGCAATCATTGTACGTCAATAAAAGTGTGATTGTCTGAAAACTTGACACTTCAATATTCACGATTAACAAAGGCACTTACTGTAAATATACATTCACTGTTTCCTTTTCCGTGTCTTCAATTATCAACAAACACTGTAAGAAATTTTATACTACTTCAAGGTTAGAGCTATCCTATCTGATACATTTAATTCCTCAAAAAAGTAAGGCAGCTCATGTGGCTCGGAGGCAGGAGTGTCATCAGACCCACTGAGAACTATAGGACATGCCATGCAAATTCACTACAGGTACTACATTTCCTGTAATGCCTCAGTGTCTTTCCAAAGCTTTAGTGAATAAATCTTTCAGTCACTTTAATGTTAAATTGCGTCATCTATTTAGTCTGTAACGGGCAAACAGCTGTTCCTTAAGACCTGGCTGGAATTCCTGGCCTGGGTTTGCATCATGAAGGTCAGGTGGTGCAGTTACAGTGTTCCATACAGGGTATACTGCCTGTGCTAACCCCCACTCTGTGACCCTAAAATACCCTGTAAAAATGTGATGCTATGCTTTTGTTTTAAACCTTTTGAATTAAATTAATGTATGACACAGAAAAACACAGAGAAACAGAGAAATGCACCCATTTATCAAGATAAACTCAGCTTTGGCTCCTGTAGTCTTTATTACATACATGCCTCACTTTTGTGTAATTCTATTTCATCTAAGGAAGTTTAAGAAAAAAAGTTTGTGACAAAGTTGGCACATAAATAAAACGTAAATGAGAATCACCATTAAGTCTCCGGAGGTATGAAAGAGCAACCATTGTGCACTACAATTTTCCTGTGGGAAGACACAGGAAGTGTGTGGTCTAAAAGAACCAATTACTAATTTTAGGGGCAAAGCTCTTGCAAATCCAAAGCAGGTTATGTAATAATATCGGTACCCTTGATATTGGAGTCCACATACAACACTAAATACTGTATAACAGCATTACTACAAGGGATAACCAGAAGGTAAAT
This sequence comes from Ancistrus triradiatus, assembly GCA_025084515.1. Taxonomy (NCBI): domain Eukaryota; kingdom Metazoa; phylum Chordata; class Actinopteri; order Siluriformes; family Loricariidae; genus Ancistrus; species Ancistrus triradiatus. The sequence goes on along the minus strand of JAJAGP010000881.1, from coordinate 187,193 downwards.
ACCTAAACTATACCTAAGTAAATAAAAATACCTAAAGTAAATACCTAAACTATTCTTGAATATACAAGCCCAAATCAGAAAAAGTTGGGATGGTACAGAAAACGCAAACATAACAAAATGCAGTGCTCCTTACATGCATGTTGACTTCTATATCATTGCAGATAGTATAGACCCAGGATATTTAATGTTTTGTCTGATCAGCTTCATTCTATTTGTTAATAAACATCCATTTCTCCATTTCAGGCATGTAACACATTCCAAATAAAGTTGGGACAGGGGAAATTTGTGACTAAAAATTAAATAATGATGTGATTTCACACAGGTGACGTGAACAAGTGATTATAATCATGGTTTGGTACAAAAGCAGTATCCACAAAAGGCTTCGAATAGCAACGATGTGTGAGAAAATTATTGAAATGTTTAAAAACAATGTTGCCCAAAGAAATATTGGATTTATTTTTTAAAAATACTGATTTTGTACCAAATCATGATTATAATCACCTGTTGACATTACTGTTTGACATCACATTATTATTTAGTTTTTGGACTTCATTAGCCCTAAATTGTCCCCATCCCAACTTTTTTTGGAATGTGTTGCATGTCTGAATTGCATGAAATATCTTGGGTTCATACTGTTTGCAATGAAATAAAAGTCAAAGTAAATGTAATGTATTTTTTAATTTGCATTTCCCATATCATCCCAACTTTTTCAGATTTCGGGCTGTAAATGGGTGAGTATAAATGTATAATTGCGAGTTTCTGTATTTTCAAAACTAACGCAGTGCACTACATAGGGTAAAGGAAGTAATTTGAAATGGTGCCGTTCGTCTCTGCTCATCAGAAAAAGTAAACTCTCTCTTGGCAATGGTTTGTAAAATATTATAGAAAACACAGTTTCATTCAGAAGATTAAACCTTAGGAATGATTTTGTGAATAAAACCACACTTATTGTTGTTCAGAACGTCCACAGTAACTGGCAGCAGGCTAATTTGTCTTAGAAAAATGTGAAAGTTCAAGTTTTAACTTCTAGCAGATTCTAGCTTATTTGTTCGCGTGCATGCTTTGTTTGTTCCCGCGTGTCGCGGAGGTAAGCTCTTTTGTTTTCTGTTAGCAGTATGTGTAAAATAAAGCCATGGTGATTGGTATAGAGCCTGCACCCATCTCCGATCTCCCCGTAAGGTCCCACCGTGACAGATTACCCTGCCGAAACATGGAGATGGCAGGTTACCACACCACCCGGTTTGGTAGGTCTGGGTTGATTTGCCGGAAAAATTAGACTGCAACCCCCGTCTATGTAGTGAATTTTTCCAGCAGTGCGCAGCCTACTTGCACCAATTCCCACATTATTCTGAATTTGAACGCATAGTATTTATGACATGGCATCTTGCAGGCGAAACGCTCAACTGGGTGGTTGCGAACTGTTCTCAACTCGGGACCAGAGACCAGTTTTTGGAGAAGCTGTGGGAGGAGTTTGGTCTCTCTGCTACAGTGAGGCAGAGGTTCTCCAGCCGCCCGAGATTGCCTGTACTGGCTAGCAAATTGTGGGATCCACAGCTCACCAGCTATTGGAAGGGGTTGACCAAGTACAAGGTAGTGCCCCGTAGCACAGTATCTGAGCCACAAGCACCTGATAACACTTTTTCCTTCCCACAGACTTCCCACTGAGGTGCCTTGATACAGCACTCTGGAAACAACCTATTCGTTCAAAAATTTCTTTCTGTGTCTTACCCTCTTGCTTGAGGGTGTCAATGATGGCCTTCTGGACAGCAGTCAGGTCGGCAGTCTTACCCATGATTGCGATTTGGAGTAATGAACCAGGCTGGGAGTTTTCAAAAGCCTCAGGAATCTTTTGCAGGTGTTTAGAGTTAATTCGTTGATTCAGATGATTAGGTTAATAGCTCGTTTAGAGAACCTTTTCATGATATGCTAATTTTGGGTTTTCATGAGCTGTATGCCAAAATCATCAGTATTAAAACAATGAAAGACTTGACATATTTCAGTTGGTGTGCAATGAATCTAAAATATATGAAAGTTAAATTTTTATCATTACATTACAGAAAAGAATTAACTTTATCACAATATGCTAGTTTTTTGAGAAGGACCAGTATATGTACTGGACTGGAGTGAGGACAGGAAAAAAATATATAAATAAATAAAAATAAATAAGCTAGATTCTCTCTATTAGTATTGTATTCCTTAAATAGTTTAAGAGATTGTACATTTTGTTAGACATGAAGCCAAGGGTTGATGAACAACATGAAACAATGGTTGTGGTAGTAGTACTTTAAATAATTTTAAATTGCTTTCACCCTTGCACAAGAGTTGGGGCTCAAAGGAGTTATCAGTAACCCAGAGTGGCCTGTGTGTTGCTTGTATAGGGCATTATAACTTGGTCACTCTGAGTGAGCAATGGACACGCACTCAATCAGTGTACCATTAGACAGGATGATGTTATAGTGACAGATTCATGCCTATACTGTATGTTTAAAAACTTGCAGAAATACAGTAGAAAGTAAAGGAAATAAACAAACAAACTATAGCTGAGATCCTTCCACACTTCCAAACTCATAATTATGTACTCATTTAAATTTATTTACCATTCCTTCCAGTTATATTTTTGTTTTTTAAACTCCCTATTAATACCTTCACATATTTTTTTAGATTTATTAAAATATAGCTTTCTTTGTCTCAGCCTTTTTCAGTTTTGTACATTTAAATCTTCTTTTCTCTTTCCCTCCTGTCTGTTCACCTTTGTCACGTTTGTGCTGTTCAGCTTTGACGTTTTGACGTCAGTTTGAGGTATTTCCACTTTCTTAGTCTTTTTTCTAACCTTCTCTTCTAAGTTACCCACTGTCAGCTTTGACACTTTTGTGATTTCTCTTTCCTTGTTTGCATTATTTCTTCTTTAACTTTCTCTTTAACCTCAATATTTTACTTTATCTTCTTTTTGAGGATCTCTGCAACATCTGTCCCTCTATAAAGGTATGGCAATTCTGGCAAAGAATAGCCATGCTTATATTAGGTGCCCACAGTTACAAGTAATTTACATTAATTATTTCCTGAAGATCCAGATCAGTATCACAACAAAAATATGTGTGCTCCCTTCTACTACATCACCACTGTCAGCAACTTGAATTATCATATGTGAGAGGCATGACGACAGCAAATCAACATCCAAGATCACCACAAAACTCAGTAACAATGAACTGCTAACTCTGCCATCACAGCCAGGGATGTACAACCCAAGGCCATAGATGAGTAATCCCTAATAAAGCCAGGCAAACCTGCCCAACATGCCTGACCCAAAAACAGATTGGTTAACAGTTCAAAGGAACACAACTGGATAGGAGGACCAGAGACAACTCCATTTACATGCATGTTATTTTAGCAGATACCCTTATTCAGAGAGATTTACAGTAGTTACAATGTAACACTCCATGTGGGCTAAGAGTGCTCAATTTACTCTATTGGACAGGCACTTATACTCCCTAATGGACAGACATCACCAGTCACCTATATGTCCTATGACAAGCATGACTGGTCATCTTTAGATCTCAATGAACAGACATCAATGGTCTGCAAAACACCCTAATAGATAGGTCACCTATCTATTATCACCTATCTGTCACATGTTAATGGTCACCAATACATCCTTAATTGGTTAATTGGTTGTAGAAGGAAATCAGTTCTTTGAACTGATTTATTCAAAGTTGGAATCAAATTACTCATAAGAAATTTTCCGACCCCCAAATGACTGTTTTTTACACCTATACTTGTACACACATGGACAAAATTGTTGGTACCCCTCAGTTAATGAAATAGAAACCCACAATAATAACAGAAATAACTTTAATCTGACAAAAGTAATAATAAATATAAACTCTATGAAAATTAACAAATTAAAGTCAGACATTGCTTTTCAACCATGCTTCAACAGAATTATTTTAAAAAATAAACTCATGAAACTGGCCTGGACAAAAATGATGGTACCCCTGAAAGTTAAGGTGTCAATCAAGGTGTGTTCACTAATTAGCATCACAGGTGTTTACAATCTTGTAATCAGTCAGTGGGCCTATATTTAGGACTTCAGGTAGTCACTGTGCTGTTTGGTGACAAGGTGTGTACCACACTCAACATGTACCAGAGGAAGAAAAGAAGAAAGAGTAGTGTCTCAGGACATTAGAAAGAAAATTGTAGACAAGTATGTTAAAGGTAAAGGTTATAAGACCATCTCCAAGCAGCTTGATGTTCCTGTGACTACAGTTGCATATATTATTCAGAAATTTAAGACCCATGGGACTGTAGCCAACTTCCCTGGACGTGGACGCAGGAGGAAAATTGATGGCAAATCAGAAACGAATAACATGAATGGTAACAAAAGAGCCAAGAAAAACTTCTAAAGAGATTAAAGGTGAACTTCAAGCTCAAGGAACATCGGTGTCAGATCTCACCATCCATCGATGTTTGAGCCAAAGTGGACTTAATGGGAGACTACCAAGGAGGCCACCATTGTTGAAAACAAAACATAAAAAGCCAGACTGGAACTTGCCAAACTACATGTTGACAAGCCACAAAGCTTCTGGGAGAATGTCCTATGGACAGATGAGATGAGAAAAATGGAACTTTTTGGCAAGGCACATCAGCTCTATGTTCACAGACGGAAAAATGAAGCATATCAAGAAAAGAACACTGTTCCTACTGTGAAACATGAAGGATGCTCTGTTATGTTCTGGGGCTGCTTTGCTGCATCTGGCAGAGGGTGTCTTGTGCAGGGTACAATGAAGTCTGAAGACTATCAAGGAATTCTAGAGAGAAATGTGCTGCCCAGTGTCAGAAAGCTTGGTCTCGGTCGCAGGTCATGGGTCTTGCAACAGCATGATGACCAAAAACACACATCTAAAAACACCCAAGAATGGCTAAGAGGAAAACACTGGATTATTCTGAAGTGGCCTTCTATGAGTCCTGACCAAAATCCTATTGAGCATCTTTGGAAGGAGCTGAAACATGCCGTCTGGAAAAGGCACCCTTCAAACCTGAGACAACTGGAGCAGTTCGCTCATAAGGAGTGGGTCAAAGTACCTGCTGAGAGGTGCAGAAGTCTCATTGACAGATATAGGAATCATTTGATTCCAGTGATTGCCTCAAATGTTTGTGCAACAAAATATTAAGTTAAGGGTAGTCAAGTCAAGTCAAGTCAGGTCTATTTATATAGCTGTCACGCCCGCTGCCAGCTCAGCTCCCCACGCCCGCATTCCGCACCGTTCATCATCACCCTCCTTCTAATCAGGCCACCTGTTACTCATTCCTCGACTCGGCCTTCCCCTACATAAACACTCCTTCCTCCACATGCCAGTGCTATGCCTCTTGGTTCACTACCAGGTCTAGTAGCTCCGTACCTCAGTACGTTACCCTTTGCCAAGTATTAAATAAATCGCCTTACCTTGCATGCCTAGTCTACGTGTGTCTCCTGCTTTCCACCCGCGTTACAGTAGGCATAGCCAAACATGGAGACAGCGGATAGTGGATCCAACCCCGGCTCTGATCCGGCCCTTGAACAACAGTTCATCGATCTCCGCGCTCAGCTGGAGAAGGTTGCCCGCGCCGTCACTCTCCTCGCCGACCACCAACGCTCGCTTAGCTCTCTGGTAGCCACTGTTAGCAAGCTTTCCCAACGCGTGTCACAGCTGACGCCGTCCCCAGCTGCCACGGACTTTCCTGCTTCAGTTCCGCTTCCCTCCAGCCCTCCTCGTGCCCTGTCCTCGCACTCGTCTTACAAGGTCGCCCTGCCGGAGAAGTTCGACAGAGACCCGAATCGCTGTGAGGTTTTCTTACTACAGTGCGAGCTGTACTTCGTCCACTCGCCCCCGGACTCCGACGCTGCCCGCATTGCTCTGGTAATTTCCCTCCTGTCACACCGCGCCCTGGATTGGGCCACCGCCATCTGGTCCCAACAGGGGGCCGAGGCGAGGGACTATGGCCGCTTTTTGTCAGCCTTTCGCTCCGTTTTTCAACACCCTCGCTAGGGTCGCTCCACTGGGGAGTTGCTGCTTCATCTGCGTCAAGGTCGTCGCTCGGCTGCTGAGTACACCCTCCAGTTCCGCACGCTAGCGGCACAGAGCGGATGGAATTCGCCAGCTCTCCTCTCTGCGTTCCACGAAGGTCTGAGTCCCGATCTCCGGAGGGAATTGGCAGGGCGCGACCTCAACCTCACCCTGGAGGATCTCATCTCTCTCGCCATCCGCCTGGATCAACTCCTTCAGACCCGACCTCCTACCATTCCGCGCTCCCCTCCTTCACTCGCCGTCCGGGACCTTTCACTGCCCCCGGAGGACATGGAGCTCGCGGGTACTCATCTCTCCTCCGAGGAGCGTCACCATCGCTTTGAGCTGGGGCTCTGCTGTTACTGTGGTTCCAACCGTCACCTTCGCCCCAGCTGTGACCTTGCTCCCTCTTGCGGGTCCTCTGCCGTGCATGCCGGATCAGCGGCATGCACACCCTGGGTGAGTCTGACCCCTCTTATTCCCTCTTTCACGCTACCTGTCCTATTGCGAGTCGCTCATGCCATCACCTATCGGCCCGGCTCTAAGAACTCTAAAGCCGATGCACTCTCGCGCAGCCTCGACCCCGCCTCAGCCGCTCCGGACGTTCCCGTACCCATCATCCCGGCCTCGTGCGTGCTTGGCGCCGTCCAGTGGGACTTCGAGCGAGACTCGGATGTCAGCCTTTCCCGGACGCGCATCCCCTCGGAGTGTCCGACTGGCAAGAAATTCATTCCCCCCGATCTCCGTGACCGACTCATCACCTGGGCCCATGTCTCTCTCTGCTCTGGCCACCCCGGGGAGACCCGCACCCACCAACTCCTGGCCGCGCGCTACTGATGGAAGAACATGCGCAGAGACATCCATCAATTCGTGGCTTCCTGCAGCGTCTCTGTTCAGTGCAAGACCCCTCGCACCCTTCCTTCAGGTCAGCTCCATCCCTTGCCCGTTCCGCAATGGCCCTGGTCCCACATCGCGATTGATTTCGTCACGGACCTCCCGCTCTCTAACGGGTACACCACCATCCTCTCCATTATCGACCGTTTCTCCCGGGCTGTACGTTTCATTCCACTGAGCAAGATCCCCTCCACTCTTCAGACAGCTGGGTGCCTCTTCGAGCACGTGTTCCACCTCTTTGGCATCCCGGAGAACATCCTTTCGGACCGGGGTCCCCAATTCACCTCCGCGATCTGGCGGGCATTCGTGGGTAAGCTGGGTGCCTCCGTAAGCCTCTCTTCTGGTTACCATCCCGAGTCGAACGGCCAATGCGAACGCTCCAACCAGGAGTTGAAGAAATTCCTGCGCTCCTACTGCATGCACAACCCGCTGGACTGGAGCCAGTTTCTTCCCTGGGCCAAGATAGATCAGAACTCCCTCCGCCACTCTGCCACTGGCCTCATCCCTTTCCAGTGCGTCCTGGGCTTCCAACCGCCCTTCATCCCATGGGACTCCACCGCCTACGACGCCCCGGCCGTCGACGACTGGTTCCGCCGCAGCGAAGAGGTGTGGTGCCGGGTCCATCAGCCTATCGACTGAGCGATTCGGCGCTACCAGAGGCACGCTGATCGGCGCCGGCTTCCTGCTCCTGCCTACTGCCCGGGGTATCGTGTTTGGCTGTCTACGCGGGATCTCCAGAACATTCAGGTAAGTACACAATTCTCCCCTCGTTACTTGGGGCCATTTAAGATCATCAAGCAAATCAATAACTTGACTTTACCTCCTCACCTTCGCATCTGCCCTACCTTCCATGTCTCTCTCCTCAAGCCCTGGGTCCCCGGGCCACTGGCTGACTCGTCTCCCACGGACCGGCCTCCGCCTGCCGGGCTGGGGGAAGCCCCCACCTACACGGTCCGCCACCTTCTGGACTCCCATCGGCGGGGCTCACGCCTCCAGTACCTCGTTGATTGGGAGGGTTAAGGCTCGGAGGAGCACTGCTGGGTGGATGCCAAGGACGTCCTGGACGTCCTGGTCCAGGAGATCCACTCTGCTCATCCCGACCACCCAGCCCCCCACGTCCTCCTTGGGTCCCCTGGCTGCCAGCGCCCGCCGGGCCCCTGCCTGCACAGGTCCTTCGAGGGGGGGTACTGTCATGCCCGCTGCAAGCTCAGCTTCCCATGCCCACATTCCGCACCGTTCTTCATCACCCTCCTTCTAATCAGGCCACCTGTTGCTCATTCCTCGCCTCGGCCTTCCCCTACATAAACACTCCTTCCTCCACATGCCAGTGCTATGCCTCTTGGTTCCCTACCAGGTCTAGTAGCTCCGTACCTCAGTACATTACCCTTTGCCAAGTATTAAATAAATCGCCTTACCTTGCATCCCTAGTCTGCGTGTGTCTCCTGCTTTCCACCCGCGTTACAATAGTGCTTTTTACAATGGAGCATTGTCTCAAAGCAACTTTACAAGTTTAGATTTTCTCCTAATAACTACGTCCAATCCCAAATTGAGCAAGCCTAGGGCAACAGTGGCAAGGAAAAAACTCAGGCCCCAGTGACCTCAAGGACAGCAAAAGCATGACATATCACCTCAGACTGCACCCGGTATCAAGCCTGCTGAATTCCGTTGCTGTACATTGAAAATCAACTGAGTTATGGTCAATGACCTGCCAGGGGCCCCAGTGCCGATTCTGGGCCCTCAGGGGCCCCAGGGCATGACATTTTACCTCAGATTGCACCCCGGACCAAGCCTGCCGAATTGGAAAATCATCTGAGTTGTGGTCACTGATCCGCCAGGGGTCGCAGTGCCCAGCCGTGGCCCTTAGGGGTGCTATGGGCATCACATGTCACCTCAGATTGCCTCCAGGATCAAGCCTGCAGAATGTCATGGCCATAGGTCGAAAACCGACTGAGTCAGGGTCAATGACCCGGCAGCTGCCCTGCTGCCCAGCCAGGGCCATCAGGGATTGATGACATGGGCATGACATGTCACCTCAGATTGCACCCAGGACTAAGCTTGCCAAATTTCGTGGCTGTAGGTCAAAAAACTGACTGAGTTACAATCATTGGCCTGCCAGGGGACCCAGTGCCCAGCAGGGGTGCAAAGGGGCCCCATGGGCTTCACATTTTACCTCAGATTGGACCCGGGACCAAGCCTGCCGAATTTCATGGCCATAGGTCAATAACTAACTGAGTTACAGTCATTGGCCCACCAGGGGCCTCAGTGCCCAGCCGGGGTCCTCATGGGCCCCATAGGCATCACATATCACCTCAGATTGCACCCGTGATTAACCATGCCAAATTCCGTGGCCATAGGTGGAAAACTGACTGAGTTACAATCATTGGCCCGCCAGGGGTCCCAGTGCCCAGCCGGGGTTCTCTGGCGCCTTATGGGCCTCACATGTCACCTCAGAATTCACCCGGGACCAATCTTGCTGAATTTTGTGGCAATAGGTCGAAAACTGACTAAGTTGCTGTCATTGGCATGCAAGGGGCCCCAGTACCCAGCTGGGGTCCACAGGGTCCCATGGGCATCACATGTCACCTTAGATTGCACCCGGGACCAAGCCTACCAAATTTCATGGCTGTAGGGCGAAAACTGTCCTGCCAGGTACCTCTGTGCTCTCTGTGGTACTACGCAAACAATGGACCTAATAATCAACGAAACGCGCACAGAACTGAAACGCGCTGCTGCTTTGGAATGTACAGTTGTTGCTGTCACTCGATTTAAAGTCATTTTGCGCTGTCGTTTCTGATTTTTTGCTCTCGTATTAAAGATAGTGTTGTCACTCCATACTAATGGGTGTAGTTTCAGCTCCGAAGTGCCAGTCTGTTTGAATGAGAGCAGCTGTGAGTCTGTGGGCATGGCCTGCGAGTGTGTGTGTGTGTGTGTGTGTGAGAGAGGGGAGACACAGCGTCTGTCCTCAGCCATGTTTAATGTAAACTCTCTGTGTCAGACCTCTCAAACAAAAAAACAATGAACCTATCGCTTATCTGAAGGACCCCTTGCTGATCGTTCAGACCTAACAAACGTGTGGATTGATGAGAAAATGGCCGAGTTATGACAAGTTAAAAACGTCATGAAAATGAAAGTGAATGAGAGCCTTATCAGTACGTAGTCCCAAACAAATCGTCATAACTCGAAAAATAATGTTTTGAGATATTTGGATGTGTCATGAAGGGGAAGTAGCTCTACCATTTGAACTTTAAATGGAGTTTCTAGGTGAAAGTATAATGATTTTACACACATTTGTTCCGCGAAAAAGTGACTGAATGTACGTGTACAATGTCAGTTTCAAGCAATTTTGGGCCTCTCAAACAAATGGTCATAACTCGAAAAATATGTAAGCAATCAATTATCTGAAAAGTTTGTGTGAGAGAGGACCCCTTGCTGATTGCTACGATCTAAAATGATGTGGATTGACAAAAAAGCCTCAAAGTTATGACAGGTTAAACAGAAATGAAACTTTGGATAAAGCCGCCTCGCAGTTCCGAAAATTAACGTGGCTGTCAATGAGGGAAGTTTTAGTTCCTGGTCCCGAACAAATCGTCATAACTCGAAAAATTATTTGTTTAGCAATGCAATCTTTTGATGAATTATGAAGGGGAAGTATCTCTACCATTTGCAGTTCAAATGGAGTTTCTAGGTGAAAGCATTAGGGTTTTAGACACGTTTGTTCAGTGAAAAAGTGCATTAATCGATTTTCAGTCAAGGCTAGAGTGTGCCACTGTACCTAGTGGCATAGAGAATGAATGGAGGGATTTTTAAAGAGTGATAGAAAGTTTTGAAAGAGTGCAATCTGTGCGAAACATGACCTGGGGCTTGTTGGTGAACCCAGGTCCGAGCATGCCGAGTATTGTGTTTTTAGGTAAAAAATTTACCGAGTTACGGCGGTTGAAAAAAAATCCCATTCAAGTGAATAGGAATTTTTTTCGCACAAATGCGAGTGTAGCGTGCGAATGCACGATTTATGTCAGGTGAATGTCAAGGAAAATCCATAACGGTCAGCACTCCTTGATTGTTTTTGTCTTCTAGTAGTTGATGCAAAGCTCTGATGTGTGCTTTTGTCCTTACAAGTACTGAAATATGAATCCTTCTCTACAACCAAGCATTTTCACCAGTGATCTCAGACTTTTGACCCCCACATTTGTTTGTATGGTTAACAATGTTGCTCGTGTTTTTAAGCTCTCAAAAGGCTTCTTTGTGTGTGTGTGTGTGTGTGTGTGTGTGTGTGTGTGTGGTTTGTTCAGTTGTTCATTTGTCTCAGTAAGAAAACAAAAAAAACCTTAATTAACTTTAGGAAACTTCAGACTGTCCATTTACCATTTTGCTGGTATAGTTCAGCCTGTATCTCAGTCAAAAGAAATGAATCTGTAGTTCAATATGAGGCACTGCAAGATGTAAATTATCTTCTGATGCCATAAAACATGAGCGCTGCTTGCTTTTGATGTAGACGGTGTCTCCTATAGAATACCCAAATAGGTTTTTGATGTTCCATATAGAAAAGCTGAGGCTACCCTATTTTATCATGGATAGTGGACAAATTCCGATAAACTATGGGGACTATTAAAACCTTTGCCAGAAATTATTTGAGTCAGACTTCCATTGGATTAATAATCAGTTACTACAGGTATGTGCTGTTTAATGTCCGCATTACATTCTGTGAAATGGGACGTTGATCAAAATGAACAATGACCAGACATTACCATAGTCACATAGTCTTTTTAGGCTACTGTACTGTCAATAATAAGGGTCTTTTCACAAGGAAAATGTGTGAAAATGATACAAAATGCATCAGAGATACCACTGAAAACACGAATGATCGATAAGTGATTGAATGACTGATAATATTGTTTAACAGAAGACGAAAATGCATTGATAGACTGTAATATGAACAACACAGAAGATCAGCCAGATGAATCAAAGACTCAATGAGATAATGTGCACCAGTTTATCTGCACACGTGGACAAAATTGTTGGTACCCCTCAGTTAATGAAAGAAAAACCAACAATGGTAACAGAAATAACTTTGATCTGACAAATGTAATAATAAATACAAAGTCTATGAAAATGAACAAATGAAAGTCAGACATTGCTTTTCAACCATGCTTCAACAGAATTATTTTAAAAAATAAACTCATGAAACAGGCCTGGACATAAATGATGGTACCCTTAACTTAATATTTTGTTGCACAACATTGATTGGATGGATGTTAAAAGGTGCATATCTGTATTCACATGCATGTCTGAACTGAAATATCTGAGATTTGGCCTCTATAATGTGTGGCTGATGAGTTCACAGCAAGAAAAGTAATTATTTTGGACAGTATTAGCACAAAATTGTAACGTCGGTGGGAAGTAGGAGCTACGTGACCAGGTAGGAAACCTTGTTGTATAGCAACTAAAAGGGGAACGGATGGGTGTTTAAATAGGGGGAGAGCGAGGTGTAAAAATGGGAACAGGTGCTTGTGATCAGTAGGCAGGGCAGGACGATCGAGGTAGACGGCGTGCGGTAGGAGCTGTGCTGGTAGTGGGCGTGACAGTAACCCCCCCCCCTCGAAGGGCTCGTGCAAGCAGGGGCGCGGCGGGCGCCGGAGGCCAGGAGGCCCGAGGTGGTCTTGCGTGGGCGGCCGCGTGGCCTGGGGGCCGGGCGATCAGGACGGGCGGCGTGGAATTCTTGGACGAGGAGGGGATCCAGGATGTCCTTGGCATCCACCCAGCTGTGTTCTTCTGGACCGTAGCCCTCCCACTCAACCAGGCATTGGATGTGCAAGCCCCGCCGACGGGAGTCCAGGAGGTGATGGACTGTGTACGCAGGAGCCTCCACCGGACCAGTGGGCGGAGGTTGGTCCGAGGGAGAGGAACTGGCCAGCGGACCGGGGACCCAGGGCTTGAGGAGTGAGACATGAAAGGATGGAGAAATAATTGAGGAGGCAGTTGCAAGCGATAGGTGACTTCGTTTAACCGTCTAAGTATTTTAAAGGGACCCAAAAAATGTGGAGTAAATGGGGTACTTCCCTGGATGTTGCGAAGATCCCGGGTCGACAGCCAGACTTGATCTCCCTGATGGTAGACGGGGGCAGGACGCCGGTGCCGGTCAGCATGCCTCTTGTAGCGGCGGATCACCCTGCCGATCCTCAGGTGGACTTGGCACCACATGTCTTCGCTGCGGCGGAACCAGTCGGCCGGCCGGCGCGTCCGAGGGACAAAGGGGGGTTGGAAGCCCAGGACGCACTGGAACGGCGTGAGGCCAGTGGAGGAGTGCCGGAGGGAGTTTTGGGCTATTTCGGCCCAAGGAAGGAACTGGCTCCAGTCCAGCGGGTTGTGGAGGCAGTAGCACCGCAGGAATTTCTTCAGCTCTTGGTTCGAGCGTTCGCACTGTCCATTAGACTGTGGGTGGTAACCCGAGCAGAGACTGACGGCGGCGCCCAGCTTGCCCACGAATGCGCGCCACACCGTGGAGGTGAATTGCGGGCCCCGGTCCGAGAGGATGTCCTTGGGGATGCCAAAGGTGCGGAAGACGTGCTCAAAGAGACACTCGGCCGTTTGTAGCATGGAGGGGATCTTGCTCAGAGGAATGAAGCGCACGGCACAGGAGAAGCGGTCGATGACAGAGAGGATGGTAGTAAATAAAAGGGAGGAAGGGAGATCCATGATGAAGACGGTCGTTGCGGAACAGGCAAGGGATGGAGCATACCAGAAGGAAGGGCGCGAGGAGTCTTGCATTGGGTGCACACGCTGCAGTGATGTATATCCCGGCGCATGTTCCTCCACCAATAGCACGCGGGCAAAAGTTGGTGGATGCAGGTCTCCCCGGGGTGGCCAGAGCAAGGGGAGACGTGTGCCCAGGCGAGGAGACGGTCGCGGAGGTCCGGGGGGACGAACTTCTTGTCCGATGGGCACTCGGATGGGGTGCGTGTCTGGGAAAGCCTGTCATCCAGTTCTCGCTCGAAGTCCCAGTAGATGGCGCCAATGACACATGAGGCCGGGAGGATGGGTGCAGGTGCCTCCGGGGCGGCTGAGTCGGGATTGAGGCTGCAAGACAGCGCGTCCACCTTGGTGTTTTTTGAGCCCGGCCGATAGGTGATGGAGAAGGTGAAACGAGAGAAGAAGAGCGACCAGCGGGCTTGACGTGCATTGAGGCGTTTGGCTGAGCGCAGGTACTCCAGGTTTTTATGATCGGTGAGGACGGAGAAGGGATGTTTGGAGCCCTCGAGCCAATGTCTCCACTCCTCGAGGGCCAATTTGATGGCCAGCAGTTCGCGGTCTCCCACGTCATAGTTACGCTCAGTGGGAGTGAGCTTGTGGGAGAAAAGGCGATGGGATGCAGCTTAGGGGGTTCGCCCAGGTGTTGCGAGAGTACAGCCCCCACGCCTACCAAAGACGCGTCAACTTCCAGGATGAAAGGGCGATCCGGGTAGGGGTGGCTCAGAACAGGAGCGCGGATGAAGGCTGATTTGAGAGCGGAGAAGGCCTGCTCGGATTCCGGGGACCAGCGGAGGAAACGGAAGCATGGTGAGGGGTGACACCGTGCGGCTGAAATCCTTGATGAAGCGACGGTAGAAATTCGCGAATCCGAGGAAGCGCTGCAGCTCTTTGATGGATTTAGGTGTGGGCAAGGTGAGGATGGCAGAGACCTTGGAGTCGTCCATCGCTACGCCGGAGGGAGAGATTATGTAGCCGAGATAGTGTACTGACTGGCTGTGGAATTTTTAGCTTTCACTCGGAGATGCTGGGAATGCAGCCTCTTCAGGACCTGGCGGACGTGGGAGACGTGAGTGGCGAAGTCCGGTGAGTAAACCAGGATATCGTCCAGGTACATGAGAACAAACCGGCCGAGCATGTCCCGGAGCACGTCGTTAATGAAGGCCTGGAAGAACAAGGGGGCATTGGCCAGGCCGAAGGGCATCACCAGGTACTCGTAGTGACCCGAGCTGGTGCTGAACGTGGTCTTCCACTCGTCGCCCTCCCTCACGTGAACCAGGTTGTAGGCATTCCTGAGGTCCAGTTTGGTGTACCAGCGTGCTGTGCGGAGTTGCTCGAGGGCTGAGGGGACTAGTGGGAGCGGATAGGCGTACCTGTGGGTGATGCGGTTGAGTTCCCGGTAGTCAATGCACGGCCGCAGCCCCGAGTCCCGTTTGGGCACGAAGAAGAAACCCGCTGAAATGGGCGAGGTGTATGGACAGATGAAGCCGAGATCCAGGTACTTAGAGATGTAGTCGGTCATGGCCTTTTCCTCGGCCGGCGAGAGAGGGTACAGGCTTTGGGTAGAGGCGCATCAGGCACGAGGTCGATGGCACAGTCGTATGAGCGGTGAGGGGTGAGGCAGGGCGGTGCGCCAGCTCCGAAGACAGGCGCCAGGTCCTGGTAATCGCCGAGCACGTTGAGAGGGAGAGGCGGAGAGTCGGAGAGCGGGAGAGAGTTGACCTGGAAGGCTGGGCGGTGTAAGCAATGGTCTTGACACCAAGGGGACCAGCGAATGAGCTCCCGGGCGGACCAGGAGATGAGAGGGTCATGGCGGCAAAGCCAGGGGAGCCCCAGGATGATGTGATATGCCAGGGAGTCCACTGGGAGCAGAGTGAGGGTCTCCTGATGAGTGGCGCTGGTGACCAGGCAGAGGGGGACGGTGGCACGGATAAGGAGGCCCGAGCCGAGAGGGCGACCATCGGCCGTGGTGATTCGTCGACCCGCGGAGAGCGAAGTGCAGGGGATCTTCCACTCGGTGACGAGGCGGTCGGCGATGAAGTTCCTCTGGGCGCCAGAGTCAATCAGGGCTGTGAGAGAAACCTCAGCGTGAGCGAGCCACAAGAGCACAAGCAGAGTGAAGGAAGGAGTAAGAGGGGGTCGACTCATCCGGGGTGTGCGCGCCGGATCCCTGGCACACGTGTTGGCTGGGCCGAGAGGTGGCGCAAGGTCGCAGGCAGGGCGCAGATGACGAGCCGTAATAACAGCAAAAGCCCTGCTCGAAGCGGCGACGACGTTCCTCAGAGAACAGGTGAGTACCAGCGAGCTCCATGGGCTCAGCAGGAGGCGAGGGATCGCGGACGACAAGAGGCGGTGTAGGCCGAGGAGCGGTGCTAGGCCGAGGGACGAGGAGTTGGTCCAGACGGATGGTAAGTGTGATGAGTTCCTCCAGAGAGAGGTTGAGGTCACGCCCAGTCAGTTCCCTCCTGAGATCGGGATACAGACCCTGATGGAATGCAGAGAGAAGAGCAGGCAAATTCCATCCACTCTGTGCTGCCAAGGTGCGGAACTGGAGGGCGTAGTCAGCAGCTGAGCGGCGACCCTGGCGCAGAGTGAGCAGTAAGTCACTGCTGGATCACCCCTCGCGAGGATGCTGGAACACGGAGCGGAAGGCGGTCAAGAAGCGGTTGTAATCCCTGGCTTCATCTCCCTGCTGGGACCAGATGGCGGTGGCCCAATCCAGGGCAGGACCTGAGAGGAGTGAGACTACTAAGGCGATACGGGCCGCGTCGGACTCTGGTGGTGAGTGGGTGAAGTACAAGTCGCACTGCAGGAGGAAACCCTCGCAGCGCTCCGGGTTTCCGTCATACTTGTCCGGCAGAGCGATCCTGTAGGCCGAGTGCGGGGCCCGCGGAGGACTGGGGGGAAGCGGAACCGAGGCAGGGAACTCCGCAGCGGCGGGGGACGGCGTTAGCTGTGACATGCACTGGGTGAGCTTGCTAACAGAGGGGACCAGCGAGTTGAGCGAGCGCTGGTTGTCGGCGAGAAGCGAGACAGCCTGAGCCACCTCCTGGAGCTGGGCACGGAGCTCAGTGAGCTGTTCCGCTGGAGTAGGGGTGAGGCCGGTTCCACTAGCCGCTGTCTCCATAGTGGCTATACAAACTGTAACGCCGGTGGGAAGTAGGAGACAAATGCAGGCAGGTGGAATTCACGGAGAGACTTTTATTGAAAATAGAGAGCAGGACTGAGGCAAAGGGGAACGGAGCTACGTGACCAGGTAGGAAACCTTGTTGTATAGCAACTAAAAGGGGAACGGATGGGTGTTTAAATAGGGGGAGAGCGAGGCGTAAAAATGGGAACAGGTGCTTGTGATCAGTAGGCAGGGCAGGACGATCGAGGTAGACGGCGTGTGGTAGGAGCTGTGCTGGTAGTGGGCGTGACAAAAATGTTCCATATTTGGTTACCTAAACAGCATTAATGTATAGTTTTCACCATTTTAATGGATGGCTATTGGATGCTCTGTAAGTCAGAAATATTTAAGATGACATAGGGTAGTTATAGGGCATAATTATTGCTCAATATACATCTGAATGCTCATATTAATTCAGCGCCTAGACATCTGTGCGACACAGATGTTGGTGTACTCAGTGTGAGGTCTGTAGTTTAACTGTGGGGGTTCTGCACTGTGATCTTGTTTTAGTATGGTGTGCTAAATGATGCAGTAAGAGATGTTTTAGACACTTTAGTTAATTAATGTGGTCAGGTTGGAAAGTGAATACTGATTACTGTGTTAGCCTAAAATATCACTAGAGATATAAAAAATAATGTTTTTTGCTAGTCGAAGCTCTTTAAAAGGTAAGAAATGATTTGTATTAAAGCAGATAGTTAGGAAAATCAGTAATGATCCAGGATTCTGTATGAGGCTGTCTACATGCATTGGTTGTTGGATATACTAGAAACAGTATGTGTCCCACATTTCATGGTATGTAAAAATGTTTTTACACTCTTGATTGTAGCATTTTCATTTATTGTCTGTGTGTGCATTTGTCATGTCCAGTGTCCCTCTTGCTCTCTTGCTTTTGTAGAGTTTTTGTAAAGTGTTCATATACTGTTCAAAGCAGCAAGTTTATAGATTACAGCTCTTGCTATTGCCATTTAGTGCCCTTTCGTTAAGTAACAGTAAGCTACACCCACTGCAGCTCAAGTGATTGCATCCCAATTTGTGCCCTCTTTATTGCTCTACTGGCTGTAATAAATGGGCTCAGGAAGGGTCATTAACTTGTAATTAGAGGATAACATGAACAGAAACATAAACACAACAGAGCTTGTAAGGACATCTGCTAAACTGGAGGGTTTCCACACACACAGTTCAGCTGCTTCAGTAATAACAAAGAGCTTGATTTGCCACTTTTGCTGCAATTTTGATGTGAGGTTTGTTAGACTCCATCACTTCAGTGCCTTATTAGTTAGCTTATCTGATTGACCTAGCCCAGAGAATTCTGGGCTATCTATAAAAATATGGGTTCAGAAAAGCACCAGGATAGCAGATTTGGTATTGTGGAAGAACTTTACACCTGTCATCTTGTATGATGCACTGATATGTCTATGCAATAGAGATCAGAGATCACCACTGTGTGTGAAGGCTTAGCCTCCCTCCCTTCTCAAAATCATTCTCTGCATTATGAGACAGATTATGTGCTATGTCTAATTTGGTGCAATCACTTTTGTTAAACGTTGACTTGTTATACCAGGCAGC
Organism: Ancistrus triradiatus; assembly: GCA_025084515.1. Classification (NCBI taxonomy): domain Eukaryota; kingdom Metazoa; phylum Chordata; class Actinopteri; order Siluriformes; family Loricariidae; genus Ancistrus; species Ancistrus triradiatus. The sequence goes on along the minus strand of JAJAGP010000881.1, from coordinate 168,779 downwards.
ATGGTAGCTCGGTGAGTAGCACTGTTTCCAGAGCAACCTAAAAAAAAAAATATATATATATATATATATATATATGTATTTATGTATTTATGTGTGTGTGTGGTGTGTATATATATATATATATATATATATATAAGTCTGTGAGAGCCAGAAATCTAGCTTGATTGTGGATGACCAAATACTTATTTTTCACCATGATTTACAATTAAATTCTTTAAAATCCTACAGTGTGATTTCCTGGATTTTTTTTCTCATTTTTGGTTCTCATAGTTGAAGTGTACCTATGATGAAAATTACAAAACTCTCTCATCTTTCTAAGTAGGAGAACTTGCACAATCAGTGGCTGACTAAATACCTTTTTGCCCCACTGTACATATATTCCTGCATTTCAGGCCTGTAACATATTCCAGTAAAACAAAAGTTGAGATTTAGAGCTAGTAATGAGGTTTAAATAAATAAATAAATAAATAATGATGTGATTTCAAATAGGTGACTCAGGTCAACATGTGATTGTAATCATGATTAGGCAGTATCGACAAAATAGTCTTTGAGGAGCAAAGATGAGCAGAGGGTGTCCAGTTTGTCAACAAATGTGTGAGAATATTATTGTAATGTTTGAAAACAATGGTCCTCAAATAAAAATGGAAGGGATTTGCATATAATTCCCTGTACAGTGCATAATATCATTAAACAATTAAATGAATCTGGAGGAATTTCAGTATGTAAAGGGCAAGGTTATCAGTCTTTAGTAATAAGCCAGCATTTTGGTACAGAGACAGGCACAGAACATAATAAAACCATGATAAGTATTAATCTGCCTCTGCTGACTCTACCACTGCACATTGTAATAAAACTCTGAAGACTAAGCGAGTGCTATCAGATCAAGAATAGGCTCTGCAACATCTCTTGACACGAAGCCTCAATCAACAGAGCAAAAAGAAATTAGTGTAATCAGTAAAGGACAGCTCAATGTGGCAACCTTTACAGTTATCAAAATTTCACTTACACCCACGCTCCACTTGACTGATGATTAATAAAAATTGGAGTAAAGGAGGAAGCAAATCATACATTTGTATTTCTCAATTGTGGAATCACGTGGCTTGGAGAGCTCTGCTGAATAGCTCTCTTGCAGAGAAGCAGAAGACAGCTGTCAGTGAGAGGGCCATTTTATCCTTAATCACATAACCTCACGCTCAACTACAGAAGAACATGCGTGCAGTAATCCCAACACCTATTCCAATTCATCATGTTTTCATATAAACTAATCTGCTGGTTTCTGCAGCTATGTGATATATTCTGCCATTCCTGATAGTGAGCCATTTTACTGGTTTCAACCTCAGGGCAAAGCACAGGTGATCGTTTCATATGGAAATTTCTGTATCTATTGCTTCCTTATCTTTCTCAAGGAAGCCTTAGCATTTTAAATGTGACTAATTGGTGGAAAAAAAATCCTCCATGGCTCGACATCTGGGTAAGTCTTTTCAAAATGTGCATAAGCCATCTCTGTTAAAATCACAGCGCCCATAGGGTGCAGCATGATAGCCGTAATCATGTGTGACTGCCTGCCTCTATTGTGGCAGGAATAAGCTTAAAGAATATGGTGGATTTGGGACTGAGAAAGTGAAGGATTTGGAGATCAAGCTCCCATAGTCCTTCACAATCACACACTGACCTTGGTGTAAGTCTGAATTGTTAGACCAGACCATGCTTGTCCAAGACCTTTGCTCTGTAGTCAGTATATAGTTCTGTTTCTCAGTTCTACATTTTAAATACATCAAAATTTGTGAAGTTGTCTGCTCTAACTCACCAATTTTACCCTTATGAAGTGTTTGGTAAAAAGCTGGCAGCTGAAATGATGACTCTAAAAGCATTAAACAGATCTTGCATTGATAATTGGGTTGTCTAAGTGCAACATCTGGAAACCCATGTGCTATGGGATGTACTTATGTACTATGAGAATTCAGTTTAAAATATTCATCAATAGATGCACAACAAAAGGTAATTCAGAGCTATGCAGATGCTTGTTTGTCTTCTGTGTGGTCAATAGACAATATGCGGTGCAGAGTTCCAGAGCTTAGGTTGTTATACTGTCTATTATTGATGCTGTGAGACTAAGGTAATATCTGCGCATTGGTAAGAACCAATATAAAGCCTTATAATGCCGTTGTGTGTTTGTTTATTTGTTTGTCACATCAGCATCAATGGCTATTCACAACAGGAGCATGGTTACATCGATGCTAGTCAGTTACATTCACACTGGGCCAATTTAGAGCAACCAATTTACCTTATGCATGTCTTTGGAATGTGGGAAGAAACAAGAGTACCCAGAGTAAACCTACACAGACATGAGCAGTCATGTCAGGGGGTCAAATTTATTTCTATAGCACTTTTTACAACACAGCATTGTCTCAAAGCAGTTTTTCACCCTTTACATGTCAAATTTTCAGTACAAAACTACCTGTTAGTATGGTAGTTCATGATCCAGGAGACAGTGGAGGTGTCAGCCTGCATAGCTCTAAGTTTGTTTCCTAGTAGGAAAGATGGTGTTTAATGCATTTGAGAAATTAAAGATCATTATCCTCACTGTGGCTCTTCCTTCATCAAGGTGTGAATAGGCTCTGTGAAGCATGTAAATCAGAGTGTTATACACACTCTTTGAAAGTAGTCCTTGACCAAGTTTCTCAGACAATTTCATTAAACATGTATGTGCCACATACCATCCGTTCTGACAATATCCAATACATTATACAGTACACATACAACCAATTATAAGCCTAATTTCTTGATATTCATAATCAATGGCTAGGTAACTATGGTATTCACACAACATTCAAGTCACATGACAATTTCACAGAAAATGTCAAGGACGACAAGTGATGAATACCTATATGTTAGGTCATTTCCAAGGGGCCTATAGTCTTTAGGTAGTTTAGGACAATCTATCATTGTGACTGGAAGTATGTAGGAGTTCTTACAGAGCTTTCTATAGCTTTAGGGAGAGTCAGAACAGGCAAAAAACCACCCCAAAAAGCACATGTTTTCAGTACTCTTCAGTACAGCTTTGCCTATATATGTTTCACTACTTTTTCCTCACCTGATCAGCAGAGAAACAATGAGTGCATATATGAGCACTTAATAATACGATCATAATTTCTGCAGTTAGCCGATTATTCAAGTAGTCATTTAAAGCCATACTACGATTTCCCAGATTAGATTAAGGTCTGGAAATCAGAGTATGGAATCCGATAAAGAGAGCTGGATTTTTAAAATCCCGTTAGTCAGATTTATATCGGTTTTCTCAGTCTGCATATGCATGCAAGTGTAACCCAACATGGTTGTCAGGTCTACTTATTCTGAGAGACTTGGATTTTTGGGGGATTTTTTCCACTGACCTGATGGTTTTTTATGGAGACTCTGAAACACAGTATATGCTCGAGGAAAACTTTAAGTTTACTTGTCATCCTTCTGTGAGATTACTGGCTAGTTGCACAGTAGAAATCTGATTACTGTCATGTAAACCTGGAGGTTTCTCTTATTCTGAATACCCAAGTGCATGCAAACTCATCACGTCAGTTTACAGTGGTTCTCGAGCTAATTTTTCCCATAAGAAATAATGTACATTTAATTAATCTGTTCCAGATCCCCAAAAAATCCACACTGTATGAGGCATTGTATGCATTAATTGAGTTGTATTGTACAGATGCTCCCTGATTTATGAAGGGGATATGTTCCAGCAAATCCATCATAAGTTAAATGCATTATGAACTGAGCAGTTTAACGAGAGTTTGGTAGAGCATTCTATACTGTATCATAGGAGAGATATGGAAAGGATACTGTGATAAGTAATGATAAGTAAGTTAATGTTTACAACAGTTACTTTAACCTACAGTTGGCCAAAATCATTAACACAAAGCTTAGTATAATAAAGTGTTGAGAAATATCATGTAATTTAGGGAATAATGAATTGAAATTGACAATTTAACTTACTTGCTCTATTGATGAAGTCCGGATACTATCATAGCTGCTAAGCTAACTGCAGCCTGTGTTCTGGAGACTTGTTTGCACTAAGAATACAGTACTGTAGTAAAAATGAAGAAAACACAATAAAAATAGCGGAGAACTTCTCTGAGGGCTAATGTTAACTTGAATCACTGTGTACTCATGGCTTGTGAAAGGAGTCTTCGGGTTGAAACGAATCCTGCAGCTTGACTCGTACAAATTTAAGTAAGTGTAAGTAAAGTAATCCTGCAATTTTTTCTAGTCAAAATGGGTTGAAAAACGAATTAGACGAGTTCCGAGGTGGTACAAGTACCACTGTACTGACAAAATCAGAAATTCTGCAATTATTGGATTATTATGTGCATGTAAACTCAATTTGTAAACATGTAAACTTAATTAACTATTCCTATGAGAAGAGATGATAGGGTAGTGGTAATATCATCAGGGTCACAGGTTGAAATAGTGAATAGTGAGAGGAAGGGGTGTTAATTTGTCTGAGAGTTCCATGGGCAAGTCAACTGAGCTAGAGGTTTTAGAGGAGGACTCATCCTGCACTTTGTAGCCGAATCTGTTAAAAACAGGTTTACCTCATTGCACCTATCCAAGTGCCCATCCACCATTCTATTTCTGGCCTGATTGTAGCCAGTGATGATTCTCATTCCATTCCTCACCTCCTTCCCCTTGTTATTGTTGAGCTTATACTCCAGCTTTTCGGTGTATCTGTTATACCATTTTCATTACCCTTATCTCTTTCTTATCTCCCACTTGAAAAGCACTCTTCTTTTTATTTAGGAGATCTTTAATCTGTTTTGTAATCCAAGGATTGTTGTTTGGAAAACAGCATCCTGTCTTTGTTGAAATTGAATTCTCCATACAAAAATGTATGTACTCTGTAATACAATGTCCTCCTCATATGCCAGGCTATATTCTCCAAGCCACCCTGCAAAACCTCCTCAGTCTCCTTTGTCCACTTCTTAACCTTCCTGGTTGTGTCTGGTACCCCTTGGATTATTGGATTGCATGTGAGATTTAGGTAGTCCAGATTATTATCAGATCTGCCCAGTGATGTCAGAGCATCAGATGTGTATGTGTCACGGTACGCCGTGAGCACGGGTGTTGCGCTCCTCCCAGTCGCCGGGTGGCGATCCAGGACATGGACCTTTGCAGCGCCACCCGCTTTGCAAAGATGCCGAGGGAGATGTCGGGACGCTACCGTAATGACTTACAGCTGTAAGCAAGACTATTTAAACAGCATCCCGGCTCCCCCTCGGCGCGGGGAATTATTGAGGAAAAGCTCCCTTTGCGCTGTCACAAACGGTACGTTTACCCAGCGGTTCAAGCCCGCTTCTGTTGTGGTGTTTTGCGATAAGCTCATGGATATTCGTCCAGCGGTTTCAAGCCCGCTTTTGTTGTGGTGATTTGCGATAAGCTCATGTATGTTCGTCCCAGCGGTTCAAGCCCGCTCTTGTTGTGTTCTGCGATAAGCTCATGCAAGTTTCGTCCAGCGGTTCAAGCCCGCTTTTGTTTTGGTCACCAGCTATAGGCTGCTTTATGTTTGTTTACCGGTTACCGGTTTAAGCCCGCTTTTGTTTATGGTCACACTCCCAGACATATAGGCTGCTTTAAATGTTCAAGTTTAAACGGTTAAAGCCCGCTTTTGTTTTTGGTCACCAGCTATAGGCTGCTTTATGTTCGTTTGACGGTTATGCCCGCTTTCGTTACGGTTCGTTTTTTGTGCAGCTTTTTGTTTGTGTACATCTTTTGAATAAACAGCCATCATGGTAATAATTATAGAACCTGCGCACGTCTCCTTGCCTGTTAGGCACCCCGTTCGTGACAGAATTCCCCGCCACACCCTGGAGACGGCAGGTGAGCACGGTACCCCTATTCGGTCAGACAGGGTGCCTGTCCCTGAAGAGTACGATGGTGACCCTCTTCAATACAGGGACTTTTTGGTTCAGTGCTCCCACTACCTTAGATCAAGGCAGTTTTTTTCTGAGTACGAGCGGGTGTATTTCGTTTACTGGCGATTGACTGGACCAGCACTGATTTGGGCACTCAACAATCGCTCCCAGCTGGAATCTGGCACCTGTGTCCAATTTTTTGAGAGGCTATGGGAGAAGTTTCGCCTCCCTTCACAGTCTAAGCCAGGTGGTTGGGAGTTTCTGTTAACCGCATTTCGTACGGTTCCCGGTAGGCCGCTCGTACGCCAGTTACAGGATACCCCAATCGTAAGCTGCAGAAAGGGGAAGGCCAAATCTAGACCAGGGAGATGTAATCCAGAATCTGAGCACGCCACGCTCAAAGGCTCCAAAAAAGATGAGCAGGGAGCGTCCCGTAGCTCTGTTCTGGAGCAGGGTGGCTCGGTAGATGAGCAGTTAGCGCACCGTGGCTCTGTTGTCAAGCCGGTAGCGCCTCGTAGCTCAGCACGTGAGTCGCCAGTGTCTGTTGACCCGACGTTGACGCCTGTTAGCCTCGTTTCAGACCACACGGTCTCGGCGTGTGAACAGATAGCGTTTTGCAGTAATGTTTTTAGACCAGGCTAGAGTTCTGTACATGAGGCAATGGTGTCAGAGATGTTTTGTGTGTCTGAACTCGCTGGTCCTGTTCGACTAACATCTCAAATATCATGTCTTCTCGGTTCAGGACGTGTTTGTTTTGATGCATGAACTTAGTACGTTAGGTTGGTTCCGTTTCTACTGCCGCTATTCGTGTACCACGGACATTTGCACAACGGACATTAGCGCCACAGACATTAGTTTTCATCTCCCGCTCCAGTCCACGGGCATTTTCGCGTCAGCACAGAAGGGGGACGGATCCCATGGCGATGTCGAGGAGAGGTGCCTGCATGTTCGAGTTCCAGTGCCTGCAGTTCGAGTTCCAGTGCCTGCAGTTTTCGAGTTCCGGTGCCCTGCCGTCCCGGTTTCCAGTGCCTGCAGTTCGAGTTCCGGTGCCTGCAGTTCGAGTTCCGGTGCCTGCAGTTCGAGTTTCCGGTGCCCTGATTGCTGCCTCCAGGGAGACCCGTTCAGAGGTCGTTCCCTGATCACGTCGTCCACGACTCCGCTGACAAGCATCACGTCGTCCACGACTCCGCTGACAGTCATCTCACGTCGTCCACGACTCCGCTGACAAGCATCAACGTCGTCCACGACTCCGCTGACAAGCATCACGTCGTCCACGACTCCGCTGACAAGCATCACGTCGTGTCGCCACGACTCCGCTGACAAGCATCACGAATCGTCCACGGACTCCGCTGACAAGCATCACGTCGTCCACGACTCCGCTCTGACAAGCATCAACGTCGTCCACGGGACTCCGCTGACAAGCATCACGTCGTCCACCGACTCCGCTGACAAGCATCACGTCGTCTACGACTCAGCTCTGCAGCCACTCGTCGTCACGACTCAGCTCTGCAGGCCACTCGTTCGTCCACGACGCTCAGCTCTGCAGCCACTCGTCGTCCACGACTCAGCTCTGCAGCCACTCGTCGTCCACGACTCAGCTCTGCAGCCACTCGTCGTCCACGACTCAGCTCTGCAGCCACTCGTCGGTCCACGACTCAGCTCTGCCAAAGAAAAAGGCAGCCACTCGTCGTCCACGACTCAGCTCTGCAGCCACTCGTCGTCTCCACTTTTTTTCAGCTCTGCAGCCACTCGTCGCCACGACTCAGCTCTGCAGCCACTCGTCGTCCCCGACTCACAGCTCTGCATGCCACTCGTCGTCGTCGACTCGCTGTCAAGCCGCACGTCGTCGACTCTGCTGTCAAGAGCCGCACGTCGTCGACTTTAGGGCTCCGCTGTCAAGCCGCACGTCGTCGACTCCGCTGTCCAAGCCCGCACGTCGTCGACTCCTCCGCTGTCAAGCCGCACGGTCGTCGACGACCTCCGCTGGTCAAGCCGCACGGTCGTCGACTCCGCTGTCAGGCCCGCACGTCGTCGACTCCGCTGTCAATCCGTACGTCGTCGCCTCCGCCGTCAAGCGTTCGCACTCGACGGCCCCGCTCTCAAGCGTCCCGTCCACGGGCTCTTGCTCCTGTGCTTAAGGGCGTTCCGTCCTCCGGAGGCCTTGTTTTCGGAACCATGGTTTGTGGGTTCGCGTTTCGCCCTAGGCTCCCGCCCAGAGAGGGAAACCCCCCCGGACAGGGTGGAGGGGGCCTTTGAAGGAGCCCTAGCTCCGTCTCGGGCTCCTTGGGGGGGGGGGGGTATGTTTCACGGTACGCCGTGAGCACAGCGGGTGTTGCGCTCCTCCCAGTCGCCGGGTGGCGATCCAGGACATGGACCTTTGCAGCGCCACCCACGGTTGGCAAAGACGCCGAGGGAGATGCCGGGACGCTACCGTAATGACTTACAGCTGTAAGCAAGACTATTTAAACAGCCCATCCCGGCTCCCCCTCGGCGCGGGGGGAATTATTGAGGAAAAGCTCCCTTTGCGCTGTCACAACGGTACGTTTACCCAGCGGTTCAAAGCCCGCTTCTGTTGTGGTGTTTTTGCGATAAGCTCATGGATATTCGTCCAGCGTTCAAGCCCGCTTTTTTGTTGTGGTGATTTGCGATAAGGCTCATGTATGTTCGTCCAGCGGTTCAAGCCGCTTTTTTTTGTTGTTGTGGTGATTTGCGATAAGCTCATGCAAGTTCGTCCAGCGGTTCAAGCCCGCTTTTGTTTTGGTCACCAGGTATAGGGCTGCTTTGCTGATGTTTGTTTACCGGTTTATTAAGCCCGCTTTTGTTATGGTCACCAGCTATAAGGCTGCTTTAATGTTCGTTTAACGGTTAAAGCCCGCTTTTGTTTTTGGTCACCAGCTATAGGCTGCTTTATGTTCGTTTGACGGTTATGCCCGCTTTCGTTACGGTTCGTTTTTTTGTGCAGCTTTTTGTTTGTGTACATCTTTTGAATAAACAGCCATCATGGTAATAATTATAGAACCTGCGCACGTCTCCTTGCCTGTTAGGCACCCCGTTCGTGACAGTATGCCTCCCTCATCTATATAATTCCTGTATTTTATTGTCTCGTGTATAGCATTCAAAATGTTGTGTGAAGTTTGCGAGTGTTCAGGAGAGCAATAAAAGGATAAAGTCCTCAGATGTTGCCATAGATGCCTTGTCATTGTGGGTGTCATTGTAAGCTTGTTTACCACAGCCTGTGTCTCTTCCATTGTGGGTATCACACAGGTGGAGGGGAATCATAGACAACCATTCAATATGCTACCGAGACATGCAAATATGGCCACAATCCAACAACCATGTACCCTGGGTTGTACTCTCATTTCATCTGATTTGGGAGTTGTACTCCCAAATCAGAAAAAGTTGGGAATGTATGGAAAATACAAATAAAAAAATGCAGCATTCCTTACGTTACTTTGACTTTTATTTAACTGCAAAAAGTATGAACCCAAGATATTTCATATTGTGTCTGGTCAACTTCATTTCATTTGTTAATAAACATCCATTCCTGCATTTCAGGCCTGAAACACATTCCAAAAAAAGATGAGACACAGGCAATTTAGAGCTGGTAACAAATAAAAAAAACTAAACAATGATGTGATTTCAAACAGGTAATATCAACAGGTGATTAAAATCATGATTTGATACAAAAGCAGCATCCAGGAAAGGATGGGTCCTCGATGAGCAAAGGTGGGCAGAGGATCTCCAGTTTGTCACTGAAATGTTTAAAACAATGTTCCTCAAAGAAAGACTGGAAGGGATTCACATATTTCAGTCCTAACTTTCAAAGTACTTTCAAAAGTCACAGTACATGTAAGGAGCAATGCATTTTTTTTATTTAATATATGTATATTATTGCATTTTCCATACTGTTTTTGTGATTTGGGGTTGTAATTCCAGTGCAGTCATGCTGCCCAGAGGTTCAGCTCTGGGGCATGATTTTTTTCAATAGCACTAGCCCACACAAGTGTTTGTTTTAATTAATGACTTATTGGTAATAGAAATACAAACTGATAAATCAGATCACATTTTATGCAATGTTATACATGCTGTGGACTCAATGACATGGCTTGGACTCAAATCTGACTCAAGTCGTGAATTTGATGACTTGTGACTCGACTCAACAATATCGTAACTGCCTTGTTTCTCGACTTTGACTTGTGTAACTGTCTTGTTTGTAGACTTTGCAAGTCACCATCAGTGACTCAAATTTGGAATTTAATATTCAACAAGACTTGAGACTCTCCACAAACCTGTTTTCAACAAAACAATTTATTTCCAAGTGTTAAAATAACTATTAATCACACAATTGAGCCTTTGGTATTTCTTATATGATAATGCATCACCATAATGCTAGTGAGCTGAACTACTCAGTATTGTATATCACCTAGCAATCAGAGAAATTCTGCTGCCAGACATGGGGGTACCAGTTTTAAAGTTAGCGCCGACTTGAAACATGCTGCCAAAAATAATCATTTGAATAATCAACTAAAAAGACTAAGTTGCTGTGAAAAAAAATAAAAACATCAGATGGAGATCACAGATTAAAGATCACAGATAGAGATGCAACAGCATTAAACTTTGTGCTACACAAAGAACTGTGAGTATATAGTTTAATTAGCAATTAGCTATGGTAGATAGTCTAATAGCTAATGTGTGTCTAATTGAGTCATTAAATACAATGAAGTGTGGATATTTGTATAAATAATGATGCTCATGCTTTTAATATTAGCAGTATGGATTGAGTTACTAAATAAGAAGAAGTGTGATATTTGTATAAATAATCATGCCCATGCTTATTAATATTAGCAGTACGGATAGTTGGATCTATCACATTTCATATAGAGATATTAGACAGGTGTTATATACAGTATTTATACTGTATATACTCCATCTTTTTCAGACATGAAGACAGTTCTTTTACAACCACAAATCACAGCTCTACAACATGTATCATCTACAGCAGAAAACACAAATTCAATATTATGCAACTTAATTATAAATTGTAACATGCTGCTGTCTATGGTGTAAAATTAAGGTTTCTGGCACTTTCTGTCAGTGGTTGACAGCTCAGTGGGTTGCTGATCACTAACATCAAAGCAGAGGTCCTCACTGCTGAGAGGTTCCAACACTGAAAACTCGGTTTAGCAAATCAGATCATCTTTCCAGTGACAGAGGACGTTTAATCAGGTCAAAAGTTGAGGATGTTCCTTGGTCTTACTGAGGACTTTATAGGGAAAGAAGGAGAGAGCCTACAACTGAAGTCCAATCTTTTAACCTATGTGTTGTAGAGGATCACACACAGGTGAAATAGTCATTGAACAATTTCAGGCCTCATGTAACGTACCAAATGAAACACAAACTGGTCTGATCCAGACAATACGGCAAACATGGAAAATGCTTTCACAGTATGCTTTCCAGACAGCAGGAAAATGAAGTGCATAACAAAGATTACCTTGAATACCCTGAGATGAAGAATGACCTAAACTTGGCAGACCAGCAAAAGAGTTTGTCTTCAGTATGCTTCTTCAAAAACTGCTTTTATGCCAACACTCTTCAGCTGTTGGTAGATTATTGTTTGAAAGAGACAAACATGATTAGTCCTTCCCTCTCAAACCTTTGAAAACCAGCTCACTGTTGCGAACAAGCACATCATTCAATGGTGCATTTGAAGCTAAATTTGAGCAAAGAGGCATTCTTGCTGTTGTTTACACAGGTGGAATTCAACACTAAGATGAAGGGAAGGCAGCTCTTCCATGTGAGCTTGTGAAATTGGGTCATGTTCTACAACCCCAAATCAGAAAACTTTGGGTAAAGTGTTCCTTAATTTCACAGACATTGCAGACAGTATGAACACAATACATTTCACGTTTTTTGTGGTCAACTTCATTTAATTTGTTAAAAAACAGCAGACCAGACCAGACCAGCAACAGCAATAAAGTTGCGATGGGGGCAATTTAGGGATAGTAATGAGATAAAAAGTAAAAGAAAAAAACAGGTGATGTCAACAGGTGACTGTAATCATGATCTGGTGCAAAAACAGTATGCATGAAAGGCTTTTGAAGAGTAAAGGTGGATCTCCAGTTTGCCAACAAATGCATGAGAAAATTATTGAAATATTTTAAAACAATGTTCCTCAAAGAAAGATTGGAAGGGATTTTCATAATTCTTCCTCTACAGTGCATACTATAATTATATGATTCAAGGAATTTGGAGGAATTTCAGTGTGTAAAGGGCACAAACCTAAATTGAACACCCATGAGCTCTAATCCATCAGAAGGCACTGCATCAAGAACTGTCATTCTTCAACAGCTAATAGAATCACAGGGATTACTTTGGCAAACCTTTGTCAAGCACTGCAATACGTAGTTACATTCACAAATGCCACTTAAAATGTTACTGTGCAAAAATAAGTCTTATGTTAACCATGTCCAGAAGTGGTGTCAGATTCTATGGACTCTGAGGCATCTGGGATGAACGATCACACAGTGGAAGTGTGTATTGTGGTCAGATGAATCAGTATCTTTCTTGGAAGATCTTTCTTGGAAGAAATGGATGCAATGTGCTCCAGATCAAGGATGAAAAGGACTGATATAAGCAAGTCCAAAAGCTTAGGTCTGTCATGGTATGGGGCTATGTCAGCTATGTCAGGCAATTTACACTTCTCTGATGGCAGCATTAATGCAGAAACATACATTGAGATTTTAGAGCAACATATGCTGAATTCAAGATGACATCTTTTCCAGGGACAGATGAACCAGATCAGAAAAAAAAATCTATGAATGATGAATGAAATCAATTCTTTCCAATCTTTCTTTGAGGAACAATGGTTTTAAGAAATATCTTGGGTTCATAAGCAATGGAATAAAAGTCAAATAAAAGTCCAAGTAAATATAAAGAAGGAATAGTGCATTTATATTTTACTTGCATTTCCATACCACTGGACACAGGGAACTGGTATTCACAGAGCGAGAGCAAAATAAGTTAAAGGAGCTGCTGGAGACTGTAAAACCATTCAGAGTAACAGACTTGACTCAAGGGGAGAAGGTTGTCACAATCAGTTCTGTTCTTCCATCTGTCCTGTCTCTGAATCACCACTTAGAGAAGCTGAAGCCACAACTTTGTTTCCTTATGGGCATTGTCAGAAGTCTCCAGCCCGCCCTGAACAAAATATTTCTTGGAATCTTCATCAATGTAAAAATTAGTCAAACACAAAATGGAAGCACTGCCCCAGTTTCAGATCTATTTCACCTGATTTGGACTCTTTTTCATTTTCTATTATGTGGGTGGAGCACCATGTACTGGTCAGATCTATGCAAGGAACAGGTGACACAAAGTGTGAAAAGTCTATAGTGCCGAGTTTAAGTTTAAAGATTCACAGTTTTTTCACATTCTATTTTGCTGCTTATACTGTAATGTCAGCTTGTTTTGGCTGTAGTTTCATGTGTTGCCAGATGTTATTCTGGGCTTTGCTATGGAGACTATTAAAGCTGAGAGTCATGTTGATGAGCTAGATCACAATGATGTTTTGGAAGAGGAAGGAGGGATATTTGCAGCATACCATAAGAGACAGATAAGATGCTGGGGCCAGTCCAACACTATAGCCAAGTCGCTACTTTGACATTTCCGAAGGACAGAACACTCTTTTGTTCTGGGCAGTGAGCATGAGGTCCCTACCTTCATTATTTCAACGAGCCATCAGGGGGTAGCAGTGCCTGCCTCCAGTGCTCCAGTGGAGTGTGTGTTCAGTCGTGGTGGCATCATACTGTGGCCCCATCATGCACAAATGAATGACAGACTTTTGGATAATTTTATTTATTGCAAACATAATCATCAATAGACAGGATTTGTGGTAGGATTTATTGGGCATATCTCTGAGAACGAAAAGTGAGAGAGAGATGGGGTGATTTCAGTTAGAAGGGTCAAGTTGATATAAATTGAAAAAGACATTTTGAAATGATTTCATCAGAAAGACTTGTGTTGAATTGGGATTTGACTTGGGACCTGCCTGTCATAACTTGCAACATGTCTCAGGACTTGAATGTTAAGGCTGGAGACCTACTCCACTTGCAAATTGCACCTTGGTAACTTGTTCCCACCTCTGATATTATGTATTATGACCACCCACTGACTAAATAAAGAATATAGTGATTATGTTGTTACAACCATGCACATCAAGATGAGGATATATTGAGTGGTTTGTTGTTGTAGCTGACATGTTGGATGCAGGAAAAATGGGAGGCATAAAGATCTGAGCAACTTTGACAAAAGCCTAATCATTATGGACAGGTAACTTGATTAGAGGATCTCTGAAACAGCAAGACTGGTGGGGTGTTCCCAATAAATGCTGGTGAGTGATTATTCCTTAAACAATGGTCTAATGAGAGACAAACCTTGAATCAACCACAGTTTGATGGGTGCCCAGAGCACATCACTGCATTGGGGCAATGAAGGATCTCCCACCTGGTCATTTAGGAGATGCTCTTATTCACTTACAGTTGATATAGGTTTACAATTGTGTCAAAGCAATTGTGGGTTACGTGCCTTTTTCAAGAACATAACAGCAACAGCTTGGGAGAGGTAGGATTTGAACCCTGGACCTTTTGGTCCACAGTCCAGTACCTTACCTGCTAATCTACCAGTCTCCCTATCAAAAGCGTCTACAAATGGGCACACAACTGTTCTGGACCCTTGGTGAGTGGAAAGTCATCTGGTCTGGCAAGTCACATTTTCTTTTATATCAAACAGAGCTGGGTATGAGTGCACATTTGCCTGGTGAGGAATGGCTCCAGGATACACTGTGGTGGAAAGAGTGTGATGATCTGGGTAATGTTCTACTGGGAAACCCTGGGTCCAGGAATTCACATGGATGTGAATTTGATGTGTCACGTATAAAATCCAATTGAAATCTTTTTCAGGGTATTTTTATATGTTTAAAATCATTTTCAGGGTAACCTAGTGGGGTTACAGTAAATGCACTGGACTTAATACTGCTTATCACTGGAGTAGATATTGGTAAAACTGAATGACAAATAATGAGAAAGCATAGACGTTTCAGGAGCTTTTTGTACTTGCTAATGCAGTGAAGCAGACCTAAAAACAAATAATTCAACCAGAACAAATTGAAAACAGAACTAGTAGGCAACAGCATTACAAGGCAGACACTCCTGCAAAGAAGGAGTGAAGTGGACCAGCTGTTAAGCACTGTCACTGTGAGGTTTGAATCCTGATAGATCGCTGGTAGAACTGTGTGTGCTGTACAATTATTCTTGTTTGTGCACAATATATTCCTCAGTTACAACAGTTAGACTGCTTTCATAGAAAAGTGGATATGATCCTACCTCAGGACATCGTGTTTCTTCATTAAGGTAAAGGTGATTTAATTCAGCAACAAGGGTTATAATAGGTTAATTTATTACACTAAAGTGATCCTGATCTTAGTGTGTGTGTGTGTGTGTGTGTGTATATATATATATACACACACACACTATCAAGGCACTATCAAGGCAGTTTTGGCTGTTCCTGTCACTCTCAGTGAAGAAGGTATTCAGATTGTGCCCGTCAGTCTGTGCCTGGTGAAGGTGTGGCACGTGTACCTGTCAGACCTGGTGAAGGAAGTGTTGACTCTGCCTGTCAGTCCTGAAAAAGTAAGTGTGGCTTCTGCCTGTCAGTCCAAGTGAAATAGGTGTGGCCTCTGCCTGTCAGTCCAAGGGAAATAGGTGTGGCCTCTGCCTGTCACTCCAAGTGAAATAGGTGTGGTCTCTGAGCCTGTCAATCAAAATACTGCAAGGTATTGCTTTTGTGCATATCAGACTATGTAAAGGAGGCATGACTTTGTGTGCCAAAGGAGTTGTTCCCTATGTGAGAAGTCAGCCACAGTGAAATGGTTATGGCCTCTACAGTATATCTGTCAGTCCAAATGAAGGAGAAATTGCCTTTGTGCTTCTAAGTCCCAAAGATAGAGGCATGGCCTATGTACCTGTCTCAAGAAAGGTGGCGTAGACTCTGGCCCTGTCAGTTGTGATGAAAAAGGCATGACCTTTGTGTCTCTTACTTTAAGTGAAAGATGTATTGCTTTTCTGCCTGTTAGTCCACTGAAGGAGGGCCTGCCGTTGTGCCTGTTTTTTTTTTGTTTTTTTATTTGGTAGTTTGTTTCTGTTTTTTTTTTTTTTCAGCAAAATACTAAAACACAACCCCAAATCAGAAAAAAGCTGGGACAGTATGGAAAATGCATATAAAAACACAGTGTTTCTTACATTTACTCTGACTTTTATTTATTTATTTACCTGAGATATTTCATGTTTTTTTGTCTGGTCAACTTCATGTAATTTGTTAATAAACATCCATTCCGACATATCAGGCCTGCGACACAAAAAGTTGGGATGGGGGCAATTTAGAGTTAGTAATGAAGAAAAAAAAAAAAAATAAATAATGGTGCGATTTCAAATGGGTGATCGTAATCATGATCATGGTACAAAAGCAGCATCCAGGAAAGGCTGAGTCTGTGATGAGCAAAAACGGACAGAGGATCTTAACAAATGCTTGAAAATTATTGAAATGTTTAAAAACAATGTACCTCGAAGAAAGACTGGGAAAGGATTTGCATATTTCTCCCTCTACAGTGCATAATATCATTAAACGATTAAAGGAATCGAGAGGAATTTCAGTGATTTGATTTGGAGGATCAATTTCGGAAAGGCCAAGGGCGCAAGCATAATCTGAACGCCCATGATCTTCGAACCCTCAGACAGCACTACATCAAGAACTGCTATTCAACAATAGCTGATATGACCACATGGGCAAGGGAGTACTTTGGCAAACCTTTGTCAATCACTACAATATGGAGTTACATTCATAAATGCTACTTAAAGCTTTACTGTGCAAAAAAGAAGCTTCGTGTTAAGCATGTTCAGAAGTGGGGTCAGAAAAAATGGATGGTGCTCCGGACCAAAGACGTAAAGATTTGTTATCAGCAACAAGTCCAAAAGGGTTGGGTCAGTGCCTTTGGAAAAGGTCATTTACACTTCTGTGATGGCAGCATTAGTGCAGAAAAGTACATTGAGATTTTAGAGCACCATGTTGCCTTCAAGACGACATCTTTTCCAGGGAGGTCCCTGCATTTTTTCAAGAAGACAATGCAAAACCACATTCTGCACACATTACAAAGGCATGTCTGTAGAAGAAGAAGGTACAGATACTTGCCTGCCTGTAGTCCTGACCTGTCACCAAAAGAGAATATGAGGAGAGTTTTAAAACGAAAAATGCTATGACGATGACCACGTACTGTTGAACATCTTAAGACGTGTTTGCAGGAAGAATGGGACAAAATAACACTTTAAACACTAAATCGCTTGGTATCCTCTGTCCCAAAATGTCTTTTAAGTGTGGTGAAAAGGAATGGCAAATAAACAAAGTGGTAAATGTCCCAACTTTTTTGGCAGGTGTTGCAGGCCTGAAAAGCAGGAATGGATGTTTATTAACAAATGAAATTAAGTTGACCAGACAAAACATGAAATATCTCAGGTTCATACTGTCTGCAATGAAACACAAGTCAAAGTAAATATAACAAACACTGTGTATTTATATGCATTTTCCATACTGTCTCAAATTTTCAGATTTGGGGTTGTATATTTAAACAGTTTCTAATAATACCGAGTTTTGTTGAACTCACAGAACTGAATTTGAGTCAATCATGTATATAAATCTTGCATCACAGGAGGAGGACTATACACCCCAGGCTGCAAGATTGAATTACTGGTTTCTTTCCTCAACAGTGACAGTGCAGTGCTTTCCAGAGGGATGTTAAGTTTTCTTCCATTTCTTTGTTCTTATAAAACACAAAACTAAGGCTTATCTAAACTCAGCAGGTCATGACAGCAGCAGTGTCAGTGAATCCAAAGCCCAGCAGGCCACAGATCTTGAGTTTAGGGATCTTCATCTCCCCTGCCAGCTAGGATGGACCAGCAGGGCAGAACAGATTGTGTGCTCAGGTGGTCATGTGTTGATTGTGGAAAGAAAAAAAGAGAAAGAGAACTAGAGTCCAATCCTCTCCCTTCACAGGAGGCAAGGAGGTGTCAGCAGTGTCTAATGAAGTGTGCGTACTGCAGTGAAAACAGCGACAGAGAGAGAGAGGCCTCCGAAATACTCTCTCTATATTTAGTAGCAGGGATCTCAGTTCTCGTGTAGTACAAAATGAGAGATGTACACATACATTGGAAGGTCTCTCAATGGCATTCATATGCCATATTAAAGCTAATTCTATTTGTCTAGAAATGAGAGAAGATGGACGTATTAGGATTTTTAAGGTAAGAAATATTCACAGCTTTAACCTATTTTGCTTTAAAGTTATGTTCTACTGCCATCTAGTGTAAAGTTATGTGAATTACATTTTATCTCCTAACCCAAAATCATTGAAAAATAAAGACATGAAATTAGGGGGTGTCTGAAATCGATCTGAAAATGATAAAATAGTGCCCTAGTTCTTCTTCTTCCTCTTCTTCTTTTGCGTTTAATGGTGACTGACATACCGTCTTGGTGCATTATAGCCACTGACTGGACAGGATTAAGTGCATCATGCATCATAAAACATTAAGTGTTTGATTTAATGTGCCCATGTTGAAAGTCTGAATTTTTGTTCAAATTTGGAGGCAAAAATTTAAAGAAGATCGTTCAATGTTTGCATCGTTCCAGTGAAAAGGCATTCAAATTCACAGTTTCCACTTTATTAGAAATATTAAATACTCCCATCAATGATGCCTTAAGTGGCTAAAACTTGATTGTAATGCAGAAAGATTAATTCACCTTGCAACTTTATCTTTCTTTTGGATTAAATTAAAAACTAAAATTACATTTGTTTACAGACAGAATGCAACCTGAAACATAGTCAGTCATTTGAATCTTCCAAGGTACATACATCTGGCAAGTTCACTCTCTTCGGTTTTCCACAGGAGCTACAGGGCTAAAAATTGCTAAACACAGCTACAACTATTCCTAGCAAATACAGCAAGCTAATCTAGTTTCTCAATATGCACACTTGTCTGTACTTGTGTAATTGTGAAACATCATCAGTACTGCTCCATTTCAATGTCTGCATCTAGCCAAGTGCAGTCCAAATGCCCGGGTATCTTCTTGCTCCGCTCATATTATCGAGAATGCATCGGAGGAGACGTGAGGACCTGGGACCGCCAAAAATCTCAGAATGCATTTTGCCTCGGTCTCAGGGAGGTAATGGCGTAGGAGAAGAGTCACAACTGGATGTATAATTTTCAAAGTAGTACTGTTGTTGTCATGGAATTATGTTATAAGATTTTTTTTTAGCAAGAATGTAGTTGTTTACACTTCAACTATGCGGTCAGTTTATCAAGATAGACCCTACATAAACATTTGCTTCAACATTTTCGAAGATGTAACATTATCTTATTTATTATGCACTGTATTTATTGTTCTTTTTTAAATGATATTTATTTATTCTAAATATGAGTTGTTGAATTGTTGAAGTCCAGAATTACATTTCCTTCAAAAATCTGACATGTTTGGTGCTTGCTTAAGTTTGGGAATGTTTCTGTTTTACACTTAAATGCAAATCAGTTTGTTGCATGCATTGTTACACATACATTAAATAATTCAAAGATAAGTAAAATATCTGGTCTGCATGGAACTACTGGAAATAATCTGTGACTAACAGCAGAAACTTAAACTTATAAATAACTGAGTACATCAGATTACTGGCATGGACTTTAAGACAAAGACTGGAGGATAGTTACAGCCAAATAAAAATGACTCACAGACTCATTTTAAATATGTGAATACAATTTGCTTTATAAAACAGACATTTGGTTTCACTAGTTAGGTGGTACACACTTAGTGCATTAAGGGTGTGTAATGCAGGTTAAAGCTGCAAATTTCAATCTTATTTGCACTATGCATTGCAACAGACCAAACATTATAGCCTCACTGTGTACAAATCATGTAATTTATCTAAACACAAGAGCAGTCCATATTCCAGTGGTTCACAGAAACCTATACACCACATTTTTTTAACCAGTCAAGCACACTTGATTAAACCCAGCCTGGTGTGCTACCACAAAGCAAACTAGTTTACAGTGGGTGTGTTTACATGCACTTAATAATCCAATCATAATCGATTTCTGCAGTTATACGATTATTCAAGTGGCAATGTATACAGCATTCTCCGGTCTAAAAATCAGATAAAGAAATCTGACAGAGATAGCTGGATTTTATTCCTGTAATTGGATTACTCATAGCATGTATACCAGTTACGCGGTATCAGTGTTTTCAAACAGTGCATGTGCGCAAGCCTTTCACCACGGTTGCCAGGTCAACATTTTCTAAAGACTTGGCTTCATTTGGCATTTTTACATGGACTTTAGCAATTTCTTTCCCCCTCGTTGGACCTGGCAGCCCCGAAATAGAACACGCCATGGAATTAAAGGCTGCGAAACGGCTGTCGAACAGCAATACATACTCGAGAAAATGAAGAATTTGCTGACTTAATATTAAAGTTTGAAGTATTTGTCACATATTTCTATGAGATTATTGGCTGGTTACAAAGTAAATGTGTAAACCCGGATCATTATCATTATCTGATTACTCAAATGCATGTATACTCATTGATCAGATTACAGACAAAATCTGATTTTCTGCAGATATAGATATAGATTTTTAAGTGCTTGTAAATGCACTCATTGTGTGAGCTCTCCAAAGCTCAGAGAACTAGACAGTTACCACCCAATCAAGCTGAAACAAACAAAGATAAAAGTCATAAACAAAACAACAGCATAACGTGGAAAACAGGATAGACAGGAGCTCATGTAAAGCAATGACAAATGAGTCCAATATGTAACGCAGAAACAAATTAGCCTTTGTAAAAAAAAAAAAAAGAACAGTGAAGAACAGTGTATACATACATGTAATAATAAATGACACAAAGGAATGAGTGTGTTTGTGTGTGCAATTGTATCATCAGTCATACATGCTAATACTACTATATGCAGTTCTTGCTCCAACCCAGAATTCTGAAATGAATCCAAGCTCAATAATAGGAACCTGGAATTGAGAATGGTATAATATCCAGAATATTATGTCAGAGGAGCAATTGAAAGTTTTAGGACCCAGAAGTTACTCCTCACAGATTCTCAAAAGAGTTCAGCACCTCCTGGAAAACCTACAGAACAGAGAAAAGAGATTCAACATGACCATGGACACAAGAAGGTGTTGCTAATCATGAGCATGCAAGTCTGTGTCGAGTCTTGGGTCTCTGGCATGCACTTGTGAGTCGAGTCTCGGTTTATTGGTGGGCAAGTCCAAGTCAAGTCTCGAATCTTTGGCGTACAGGTCTGAGTCCGGTCTCTGACATGCAGGTTTGAGTTGACTCTCTGACAGAGTTCAATTCAAGTCTCAAGCATGCAAGTCAGACTCGAGTCTTAAGTCTCTTGCGTTAAAGTCCTAGTCAAGTCTCAAATCTCGAGTCTTCAGTAGAGAATCTGAGTCTTGTAATTATTCATCGACATTATTTTCACCACAGTAACACCCTACTAAATTGTCAAGTTTGACATGGTTTCAAAATTGAGCCTTTCAATATAGAAAAACATTCAGTGTGAAGTCCAAAACTGAAGTGCTACACACAGTAAATGTGGTGTTTAAAGGTGGCAATTACACCCTTTTTCCACAAATTAACACTGTTCCCTTACTGAAACGTCTATGACAAGCTTTTGTCAAAATAACATATAAATCGGCACCTTTTTCATCAAGCACCTCAACAGCTCTTTTCACAACTATTTGTTTTAAGTGCCTGTTCCTTTAAATGATAATGAGCCACTGCTCACCCCATCCCATTCTGTGATTCATGAACTGCATGTGAAATTATTGCCTTAATCAGCAGGGGAGACCGGGGCTTCTTGTCACATGGGTAAGTTGTCACATCATTAATATTTTCACCACCAGAGGGAACTATGCAAAAGTTGAATACTAGTTATGTGCATTTACTGATGTCATATCCTGTCTGGGAATAGCAAATCACACTTAACTGAGGTGAGCACTGATTTCTCATTTTTCACATTGTAAAGTAAAAAAAAAGTAAGTTTATTCTTTTTGTTATAGCTTTCTTCTAGTTTAAAATCTTCACAAAGTTTAAAATCTATACATTTGTACTTGGCGGAGGAGAGAATAAAGTATCTTGTAAGATGTTTGTTAATTTCCTGCTTTAAGCTAACTTTGAGATATATCCAACAGTGGCAAACATGGTAGTTCAAGGCAACTTGTCTCAGAGATTTTGGGGCTAGTTGACACATGACAAATTGCCCCCAAATCACCGAGACAAATATCCAGCATACATATACTTAGTTCACTTGTCAACTGTTGTTATATCTAATTTAGAGTTTTGTGTGTTTTAAAATAAAGAAATAGAGACAGGAAAGAAGGAAGGGAGAAAATATGGTCAGGAATTATAAAAGAAAAACAGAAAATGTCAGTACACCACCTGATGTGATGCTAAGGGCGGTGAGGCAGGAGAAGTTGGCAAATAAATCAATCAGAAGTACAGCAAAATATTACAACATTAACTACTGTACACCAGCTCGATACTGTAAGACATTTGCCGCAGCTAAAACAGAAAGTCAGAAAGCCATCTCAACTACAGTGGTTGGGTATAAATCTCCACGGCAAGTTTTTAGCCCAGATTTGGAGTTGCAGCTTAAGCACTACCTTATGAGATCAGCTGACATCTATTTTGGTTTGTCACCAACTGAGGTGAGAAAACTAGCATATGATTTTGCAGTGGCACAAAAGCTGCAGTTTCCACCAGCCTGCGCTTAAAAAAAAAGAAAATGCCAGCAGCGTGTGGTTTACACACTTCTTAAAGCGTCACCTTGCACTCTCTCTCAGAAAGCCAGAGGCAACTAGCCTTGCCAAGGCAAGTGCCTTTAACCAGGAGAATGTCAAGGCTTTTTTTGACAATCTGGAGAAGGTGTTAAACCGACATTCACTGGGACCAGAGGACATCTGGAATATGGATGAAACTGGTGTAGTGACTGTGCAGAAACCAGACCAACTGATGGCCAGGCGCGGGTTTAAACAGATAGGGTCACTGACATCTGGTGAAAGGGGAACCCTAGTGACACTAGCATGCACGGTCTCAGCAACAGGGAACAGTATTCCCCCTTACTTCATATTCCCTGGGGATCACTTCCTCAACAATAGACCACCTGGCAGCAAATGAGGAGCAAACCCCTCTGACTGGATGAAGGAAACACACTTTGTGGATTTCCTCAAGAATTTTGTTGAACATGCCAAGTGTTCAACAAAGCTCCCATCTTTCTATGATGGACTTCATTTTGCCAAAGAAAATGGAATAATGATACTCTCTTTCCCAGTCCACTGCTCACATAGGCTGCGACCTTTGGATAGAACTGTTTATGGGCCACTGAAGAAGCACATAAACTCAATCTCTGATTCCTGGATGAAGAACAATCCAGGGAAAACGATCACAATCTATGACATCCCTGGGATTGTGGCAATTGCATATCCTTTGGCTGCAACTCCACTGAATATTCAGGCTGGCTTTCGAGTGACAGGGGTTCATCCTTTTAACAGGGATGTGTTCTTGGAGACAGAATTTGCACCATCCTGTTTCAGATCGCCCCTTTCAAGACCCTGCTTTTCCAGGCCCTTGCAATGCAAGTTCCACCCACCAATCAACACCAGAGGGCATTTGGCCATACCCAAAAGCCGGTCCAAAAAAACGAGCATTTTTAAGAACAGCAGATATCCGTAAGAATAGCAGTTTTTCTTGATGCACTTGCAGCTGAAAGGCAGGCACAAGATAAAAAATAATTTAACCCAAAAGAAATGTGGGGGAATCAAATCTAAAACACCAAAGAAAAATAAGGCAGCTTTAAAAAGAAAGACTCCAGATACCTCTTCATCAGATACAGATAAGGACCTGTGCTTTGTTAGTGTGGAGCCATTTGCAAACAACAGACCAAGAACGACTTCGGTCCAGTGTGTGAACTGCAAACAGTGGGCCCATGAAAAGTGCACCTCTGGCAAGCCAATGTTTGTTTGCCAGAATTGCAATTCTGATGATGAATCTGAGTAATTAGGTTCAAAACCTAGTTTACAATTGTTTGAATGCTTGACTTTTGAGACACTGATTTTCCAGTTGTTGTGAATTTAACAGCCACATTCCAGAATGTATCTAAGTTCAATGATTTATCAATCTTTTTCTGTAGCTGAAATAATTTTTGCATTTGAAGTAAGCAAACACCCCAGCACTGAATTGGTTCTCGTTTTATTTGTTGCAAAATCCAGTGTGATGTCTTACCCCACACAGTTTGACAACCTACAGTGGATATAAAAAGTGTATAGTGGTTCTTGAAAGTTTGTGAACCATTTAGAATTTTCTGTATGGTTTGCATAAATATAGCCTAAAACATCATCAGATTTTCACACAAGTCCTAAAAGTAGATAAAGAGAACCCAGTTAAACAAATGAGACAAAAATATTATACTCGGTCATTTATTTATTGAGGAAAATCATCAAATATTACATATTAGTGAGTGGCAAAAATATGTGAAGCTCTAGGATTTGCAGTTAATTTGAAGGTAAAATTTGAGTCAGGTGTTTTCAATGGGATAACAATCAGATGTGAGTGGGCACCCTGTTTTATTTAAAGAACAGGGATCTATCAAAGTCTGCTCTTCACAACACGTTTATGGAAGTGTATCATGGCACGAACAAACATTTCTGGGGACCTCAGAAAAACAGGTGTCGATGCTCATCAGGCTGGAAAAGGTTACAAAACCATCTCTAAAAAGTTTGGACTCCACCAAT
The DNA here is from genome assembly GCA_025084515.1 of Ancistrus triradiatus. Classification (NCBI taxonomy): domain Eukaryota; kingdom Metazoa; phylum Chordata; class Actinopteri; order Siluriformes; family Loricariidae; genus Ancistrus; species Ancistrus triradiatus. Next base: position 143,991 of record JAJAGP010000881.1, on the reverse strand, counting down.
CCACAGTCAGACAAATTGTGTACAAATGGAGGAAATTCAAAACCATTGTTACCCTCCCCAGGAGTGGTCGACCAACAAAGATCACTCCAAAGAGCAAGTCACGTAATAGTTGGCAAGGTCACAAAGGACCCCAGGGGAACTTCTAAGTAACTGGAGGCCTCTCTCACATTGGCTAATGTTAATGTTCATGAGTCCACCATCAGCAGAACACTGAACAACAATGGTGTGCATTGCAGGGTTGCAAGGAGAAAGTCACTGCTCTCCAAAAAGAACATTGCTGCTTGTCTGCAGTTTGCTAAAGATTACTTGGACAAGCCAGAAGGCTATTGGAAGAATGTTTTGTGGACGGATAAGACAAAAAATAGAACATTTTGGTTTAAAAGAAAAGCGTTATGTTTTGAGAAACAAAAACACTGCATTCCAGCATAAGAACCTTATCTCATCTGTGAAACATGGTGGTGGTAGTTTCATGGTAATTCTATATCAGAGAATATTATTTCTAAAGGAATATGTCAGGACATCTGTCCATGAAGTGAATCTCAGGAGAAGGTGGGTCATGCAGCAAGACAATGACCCTAAGCACACAAGTTGTTCTACCAAAGAATGGTTAAAGGAGAATAAAGTTAATGTTTTGGAACGACCAAGTCAAGTCCTGACCTTAATCCAATCGAAATGTTGTGGAAGAACCTGAAGAAAGCAGTTAATGTGAGGAAACCCACCAACATCCCAGAGTTGAAGCTGTTCTGTACGGAGGAATGGGCTAAAATTCCTCCAAGCCGGTGTGCAGGACTGATCAACAGTTACAGGAATAGTTTAGTTCAGTTTTTGCTGCCCAGGGGAGTCGCACCAAATACTGAAAACAAAGGTTCACATATTTTTGCCACTCACTAAAATGTAATATTAGATCATCTTCCTCAATAAATAAATGACCAAGTATAATATGTGTGTCTCATTTGTTTAACTGGGTTCTCTTTACCTACTTTTAGGACTTGTGTGAAAATCTGACGATGTTTTAGGTCATATTTAGGCAAAAATCTAGAACATTTTTGCCTCAAATTTTCTATTTATAAATACAATTTTTTCTGATAATTGGGTGTGTGGCTGTGTTCAGAATGAACCAATCACATTCAAACTCATGTTAAATAGGAATCAGTAGACACCTACCATCTTTTAAAGTGCCTCTGATTAAGCCCAAATAAGTTCAGTTGTTCTAATAGGATTTTCCTGACATTTTCTTAGTTGCATTTTGCAACAAAAACCATGGTCTGCAGGGAGCTTCCAAAGCATCAGAGGGATCTCATTGTCAAAAGGCATCAGCCTGCAGAAGCGTACAAAAGAATTTCCAAGGCATTAGATATACCATGGAACACAGTCAAGACAGTCATCATCAAATGGAGAAAATATAGGACAACGGTGACATTGCCAAGAACAGGACGTCCTTCCAAAATGTATGAAAAGACAAGAAGAAAACTGGTCAGGGAGGCTATCAAGAGGCCTACATCAACATTAAAGGAGTTGCAGGAATTTCTGGCATGTACTGGCTGTGTACTGCATGTGACAACAATATCCCGTATTCTTCATATGTCTGGGCTATGGGGTAGGGTGCCAAGATGAAAGCCTTTTTTATTTTTTATTTTTTTTTACAAACACGTAAATATATATATTTACAAATACGTAAATAACTCTCCGAAAAGCATTTGGAAAAATGTGTTATGGTCTGATGAAATCAAGGTTGAACTTTTCGGTCATAATTCCAAAAGGTATGTTTGGCGCAAAAATAACACTGCACATAACCAAAAAGAACACCCTACCAACATTAAAGCATGGTGGTGGCCTCATCATGCTGTGGGGCTGTTTTTCCTCAGCTGGTACTGGGGCCTTAGTCAAGGTGGAGGGAATTATGAACAGTTCCAAATACCAGTTGATGTTGGCACAAAACCTTCAGGTTTCTGCTAGAAAGCTAAAGATGAAGAGGAACTTCATCTTTCAGTATGACAACAACCCAAAGCATACATCCAAATCAACCAAAGAATGGCTTCACCAGAAGAAGATTAAAGTTTTGGAATGGCCCAGCCACAGCCCAGATCTGAATCCGACTGAAAATCTGTGGGGTGATCTGAAGAGGGCTGTACACAGGAGATGCCCCCGCAATCTGACAGATTTGGAGCATTTTTGCAAAGAAGAGTTGGCAAATATTGCTAAGTCAAGATGTGCCATGCTGATAGGCTCCTACCCAAAAAGACTGAGTGCTGTAATAACACCAAAAGGTGCTTCAACAAATTATTAGTTTAAGGGTGTGTACACTTATGCAACCCTTTAGTTATTTATTTATTTACTTTTTCCTCCTAAAGATTTCAGTTTGTTTTTCAATTGAGATGCACAGGTTATTGGACACATTAAAGGTGGTAAAAGTTCTGAAATGATTTACCTTGGTCTCATTTTTTTACAACACTAAACCTGGCATTTTAACAGGGGTGTGTACACTTTTTATATTCACTGTACCTGCTGATGGGGCAATGAGTCACACGTGCACACTCACTCTTTAAATGCCTATATCTCTGTACTGAAAGAAGATATGAATACAATATATATTTCCAAGACTTTGACCTTTCAAACGGTATGCAATTTTTAACCATATAATGTATTGAACACAAGATACACAAAAGAGTGTGAAAAGTGTGACAAGATGCCCCGGTCTCCCCTAAATGATATCATAATCACTTTTTCACCCAGGGCCATGTAGGTCTGGATTTTTTCCTCCCTTAACAATAAACGCCGGACTGGACTTTGGACCAAAAGGTCCAGGGTTCAAATCCCACCTCTGCCACTGTTGGGTCCTTAACCCAACAAGGTCCTTAACCCACAACTGCTTGTAAGATTGTATCAACTGTAAGTCGCACTGGATAAGGGCGACTGCTAAATGCTGTAAATGTAAATGCACTTTGTGCTTACTTGTGTTGTCTGTTAATATATAAATTGGTTTGATGTTCCAAAAAACTCCAGTGTCACAAATGTGCAAAAAAATAGGAAATCAGGAAAGAGGCAAACACTTTTTCACACCACTGTATATATATATACACACACACACAGTGAACATATTTAAAAATATAATCATTAAAATGAAATGTAATAATATGTAGACTAATATTTTAGAGAAGATGAAACATTAGGAAGGGTATAATAAAATAATATAAAACTATACCATAAGACAATAGTGAAAATAAATACAAATATTGAATACAATTCTATGCATGCGATTCAAAGTGCTAATGATGAATAAAATACAGAAACTGTGCATAAAAAAACAAAACAAAACAAAAAAAAAAAACACACACACAATGTAATGTTTACAATGCCACTTAACTACTAGTGTAAAAAAGTACATGACTACTTACAAGCTATTTGACACCTTCAGGTTTTTGCCAACTGGGACATTGCCATCAAAAAAAAGAACAATCATCTCTTCTGTGCTCTGAGGCTGGGGGCTGATGTTCTGATTTGTGCAGCCAGCAAAAGAGTGGTTCTGGTGCTTAGCTCTTAGCTTTAACACGCAACAGATCTAAACGGTTCTCAAACAGTGGGTGTCGGTAACTCAGATAGGGTGCAGTATAATTATAATGATATATGGAACCGAGCCAAATCTGAACGGTTTGTTAAATCCCATGTTTGTGAACGTAAGCAGCCCACAAAAAAGCTGGTCTTTAACTCTCACATCGTTTTGTCGTTCCTGCATGTTGCACAACCTGTTATTGACCGTTCGTATTAACTGCTAATCCTGTTCCCTGACTCTTCGTCTCGTGCCATTGTACACTTTTGCCTAGTAGAACTGAACTCCTGATATTGAACTCCGGACTGTTTTTGACTGTCTTTGATCAGCCTGACTGTATTAATAATAAACATTGCTTTTTATCAGATTTCTGCAACCACCTCCAAGTTTCTGCCAGAAATGACAGATAATGTATTTTCCTAGTGGTCTCAGAATTTTGGGCCCAACTATGTGTGTAGATACAGTGGGGCAAAAAACTATTTAGTCAGCCACTGATTGTGCAAGTTCTCCTACTTAGAAAGATGAGAGAGGTCTGTAATTTTTATCATAGGTACACATAGGACAAAATGAGAAAAAAAAATCCAGGAAATCAAATTTAGGATTTTTAAAGAATTTAATTGTAAATTATGGTGGAAAATAAGTATTTAGTCAATAACAAAAGTTCAACTCAATACTTTGTAACATAATCTCTGTTGGCAATGACAGAGGTCAACCGTTCCCTGTAAGTCTTCACCAGGTTTGCTCACACTGTAGCTGGTATGTTGGCCCATTCCTCCATGCAGACCTCCTCTAGAGCAGTGATGTTTTGGGGCTGTCACTGGGCAACACGGACTTTCAACTCCCTCCACAAATTTTCTATGGGATTGAGGTCTGGAGACTAGGCCACTCCAGGACCTTGAAATGCTTTTTACGGAGCCACTCTTTCGTTTCCCGTGCAGTGTGTTTGGGATCATTGTCATGCTGGAAGACCCAGCCACGTTTCATCTACAATGCTCTCACTGATGGTTTTGGCTTAAAATCTCACCATACATGGCCCTGTTCATTCTTCCCTTAACAAGGATCAGTCATCCTGTCCCCTTTGCAGAAAAACAGCCCCATAGTATGATGACTCCATCCCCATGCTTCACAGTAGGTATGGTGTTCTTGGGATGCAACTCAGCATTCTTCTTCCTCCAAACACGACGAGTTGAGTTTTTACCAAAAAGTTCTATTTTGGTTTCATCTGACCACATGATATTCTCCCAATCCTCTTCTGGATCATCCATATGCTCTCTGACAAACTTCAGACGTCCCTGGACATGTACTGGCTTAAGCAGAGGGACACACCTGGCACTGCAGGATCTGAGTCGCTCTCGGCGTAGTGTGTTACTGATGGAAGCCTTTGTTACTTTGGTCCCAGCTCTCTGCAGGTCATTCATCAGGTCCCTCCGTATAGTTCTGGGATTTTTGCTCACCATTCTCATGATCATTTTGACACCACGGGATGAGATCTTGCGTGGGGCCCCAGATCGAGGGAGATTATCAATGGTCTTGTATGTCTTCCATTTTCTTACAATTGTTCCCACAATTGATTTATTCACACCAGCCTGCTTGCCTATTGTAGATTCACTCTTCCCAGCCTGGTGTGGGTCTACAATTTTTTTCCTGGTGTCCTTCAACAGCTCTTTGGTCTTGGCCATGGTTGAATTTGGAGTCTGAGTGTTTGAGGCTGTGAACAGGTGACTTTTATACAGATAACAAGGTCAAACAGGTGCCATTAATACAGGTAATGAGTGGAGGACAGAAGAGCTTCTTAAAGAAAAAATTACAGGTCTGTGAGAGCCAGAAATCCTGCTTGTTTGTGGGTGACCAAATACTTGTTTTCCACCATGATTTACAATTCAATTCTTTAAAAATCTTACAATGTGATTTCCTGAATTTTTTTTTCTCATCATTTTTGTCTCTGATAGTTGAAGTGTAGCTATGATGAAAATTACAGACCTCTCTCATCTTTCTAAGTAGGAGAACTTGCACAATCAGTGGCTGACTAAATACTCTTTAGCCCCACTGTACAGTATGGTGTGTAGATGAAGTATATATGTATTGTGGAACAAGCAGTGCCTGCTGCAGTGAGCTATAGAATTAGATGGTAAATGTCATGTTGCTATGGTGATTTGGCAGGATGGATACCATTTTGAATAGATGATTATGTAAAGTCATGGATCTTGAAAGGACAACAGCCAAGACACAGTGTGTTAATATGCGTGCACTGTAAAAGCACACAAGACAAGGGAAAAAACTGGGTGTGGGTTTGCACTTTGTGCAGCCATTGATTAAGAAAAAAGGTTAATCTCTACACTATGGCAATATTTAGAAAACTGAAGCTTTAACTAAGCATTCAAGCAGCAATGACAATGCAATATTCAGTGTTGCTAGAGCATTTTGTCACTGCTTCGTATAAAGAAAACTAATTATATTGCATTGAAATTGCATTTTGTCTAAGCCTCGTACATAAGGTGATATTATTGTGGCATGTATTTCATTTTTATCAATGGATTGTTATTTAGGATTATTTGCTAGTGCAATTATTTTTTCTGAGGCATTCGCAACATTATAAATGCTGCTTTGAGTCTGTCATACAAATGACGTTCAGTTTAAGGTATCAGCTACTTTGGATAGTGTTCCGATCCTATATCGACATCGGGTCTGATATTAATGTCATTCACTCATCGGATATCAGACGGACAGGGCCGATCCACTTACCGACCCATATTCCATTTCACATCTTACCATGAGTACATGGCAACTTCAGTCTGCAACTGAGTGAGCAAATAGTATTAGCTGTTGATTTACCAAAATGTAATTTCTTAACGGGTACCCGGCTCCAAAATTGAAAGAACTGGGTACCCATTAGAAAATTATAATTCAACTTATGCATTAAAAACATGGCTACGAACAGTGCAAAAATACATCCGTATTAAGGAAGCATTGCTCTGCCAGGACCGGTGTGTCATGTGATCACATACATCATCACATGGTTTTGTTTTGGTATGCAGTGCTATAGCATTAGCGGAAAATCGAAGCTCAAAAGCATTTGAATGTCATATGTGTGCACAGCAGATCTGTTGTAAAGGATGTTTCACTTCTAAAATGGTAAAGCATCTGAAGCACCAGCACAAATTCTTCAGCACTGCACCGTGTTTGACCAACTGTGGTCTCCTAGAACAAGTGTTGCGTTAACCGGTACAGTCTAAATTGCTCAACGTGAACAAAGTTTCATGTGGCTTAATGTACTCAATGACCTACGAAAACAAAACTTCTCTCAGTTGCCAATATGGATAAGTACTCTATACTGCTGAAATGATGAACCTGTGATCCAAAAGTAAAGTAATACTTTTTATGTTGAAATTGTACGCTTTTTTCGTCCCATTTAAACCTAATTTACTTATCCTGTTCGTCATTTCAACAGTAGAGAGTACTTATGATCAGTAGTTGAGAGAAGTTTTGTGTTCCTAGGTCACGACTTTAGTACATTAAGCCACTTTAAACTTTTTACTTATAATAAGTTTTAATGGGAAGAAAAATGGGGAAAAAAAGCTAAATGTAAAGTTGAAATATAAAAAAATAAATAAATTCTGTATACCTAAACATTTGGGACATTTTTCTCACCATTTTGGAATCGAAATTGGAATCTATACAAACTTAAATCAATAAGTAGAATTAGAATCAGAATCAATAAAATGCAAACGATACCCAACCCTACACAATACCAACAATAATAAATCATAACATTAAAGTACAGCAAATATATATTTATTTAAAAAAATATATATATTAAAAAAAAATAAATAAATAAATAAAATATATATATATATATATATATATATATATATATATATATATTTTTTTTTTTATGTGTATAAAGACCATTGTAGTTCATGTTTCCATCCTTTCACAACTTTAATAATGCAGTTACCTCAAAGTCTGTGAATAAGTAGGATAGTGCAATGAAAAGCTTCTTTTCCTGTTTGTTGTACCTCCAACAGTGCAAGGCTTGACCTGTGTCATAAAAAACAAGAGTGTTTACTAAAATATGTACATTTGCAACAACATACAGTGGTGCTTGAAAGTTTGTGAACCCTTTAGAATTTTCTATATTTCTGCATAAATATGACCTAAAACATCAGCAGATTTTTCACAAAAGTCCTAAAAGTAGATAAAGAGAAATATTATACTTGGTCATTTATTTATTGAGGAAAATCATCCAATATTACATATTAGTGAGTGGCAAAAGTATGTGAACCCCCTCAGTCTTGCACACCGGCTTGGAGGAATTTTAGCAGATTCCTCCGTACAGAACAGCTTCAACTCTGGGATGTTGGTGGGTTTCATCACATTAACTGCTCACTTCAGGTCCTACCACAACATTTCGATTGGATTAAGGTCAGGAATTTGACTTGGCCATTCCAAAACATTACACTTATTCTTCTTTAGCCATTCTTTGGTAGAACGACTTGTGTGCTTAGGGTCGTTGTCTTGCTGCATGACACACCTTCTCTTGAGATTCAGTTCATGGACAGAAGTCCTGACATCTTTCTTTAGAAATCTCTGATTATAATTCAGAATCCATTGTTCCATCAACGATTGCAACCCGTCCTGGCCCAGATGCAGCAAAACAGGCCCAAACCATGATACTACCATCACCATGTTTCACAGATGGGATAAGGTTCTTATGCTGGAATGCAGTGTTTTCCTTTCTCCAAACATATCACATTTCTTTTAAACCAAAAGTCCTATGTTGGTCTCATCCGTCCACAAAACATTCTTCCAATAGCCTTCTGGCTTGTCCACGTGATCTTTAGCAAACTGCAGACGAGCTGCAATGTTCTTTTTGGAGAGTAGTGGCTTTCTCCTTGCAATCCTGCCATGTACACCATTGTTGTTCAGTGTTCTTCTGATGGTGGACTCATGAACATTAACATTAGCCAATGTGAAAGAGGTCTTCAGTTGCTTAGAAGTTACCCTGGGGTCCTTTGTGACCTCGCCAACTATTACACGCCTTGCTCTTGGAGTGATCTTTGCTGGTTGACTGCTCCTGGGGAGGGTAACAATGGTCTTGAATTTCCTCCATTTGTCCACAATCTGTCTGACTGTGGTGTGGTGAAGTCCAAATTCTTTAGAGAGGGTTCTGTAACCTTTTCCAGCCTGATGAGTATCAACAACTCTTTTTCTGAGGTCCTCAGAAATCTCATTTGTCCGTGCCATGATACACTTCCACAAACGTGTGGTGGAGAGCAGACTTTGATAGATCCCTGTTATTTAAATAAAACAGGGTGCCCACTCACATCTGATTGTCATCCCATTGTTTGAAAACAACTGACTCTAATTTCACCTTCAAATTAATTTCTACTCCTAGAGGTTCACATACTTTTGCCAGTCACTAACATGTAATATTGGATCATTTTCCTCAATAAATAAATGACCAAGTATAATATTTTTGTCTCATTTGTTTAACTGGGTTCTCTTTATCTACTGTTAATCTGATGATGTTTTATGCCATATTTATGCAGATATATAGAAAATTCTAAAATGTTCACAAACTTTCAAACACCACTGTACCTAACTAATTACAACAGTCAGGAAAACATTTTCCCCTTATATCAAAATGCAATCCTGCTCAATTAAAGTTGTTTCTGAACTGTGAATCCCCAAAAGCAACTGTAACATTTAAAAGTGATTTTTTTGCAGCCCTACATACTCTAAGTTTTCTTGGGGGTTTGGCAATCACTGCTTAAGGAAAAAAAAAAAAAAGTTTATCACTCCATCATTTTTAGAATTCTTAAAGTTGTAACATTTTGTTGCTAGTTCTTAAAAATTCATTTACATTAGTTTTATATTTCCTTTTTTTATCCAGAGTAACTTCAGTATGACCAATGAGCATAAGGTATGTATGTATGTATATGTATATATACATACATATTAATGGTGTCATAGCACTTCCTCTGGGATCCCAATGGAATCACAGTGAAAAGAGAGGGAAGATGAGGGATTTGTACCGTCAGAATGGAAAACATATATGCAAAGTGCAAAATCAAAGGGAAGAATACAAGGATGACACTTAGACACATTAGAGTCTGTGACTGAGTTTTTACTTCTCTTGTCAGTGATAACTGTCTTGCATCCAGATGGCAATACAATCCCCACGAGATGGAAAACAGGGGAGTTTTTAGCGGGTCATATTCTCAAAGAACCAGGATGACTGCGTCATATGTCAGGACCCCCCCAGGACCAGCACAGATCAGGTACTATTTGAGTGGTGGATCAGTTTCAGCACAGCAGTGACACTGACGTGGTGGTGTTATGTTACTGTGAGTTGTTCTGGTATGAATGGATCAGACACAGCAATGCTGCTGGAGTTATCAATTTGATGTGACGTATTAAAAAAAGTCCTCCTCCCTACTCAAACAATTTGTCACCTTAGGAGCTCTTTTAGGGATTAAGATGCTTTATGAATAACTTTCATCTTCACTAGGATCTACTGCTGACTTTGAGAGGGAAACAAATTCTAAGATTTTTCTTAGAATTTCGTCACTAGATGCTACTCTTAGCACAAAGAATCTTCATGAATAAGGCCACTGATTTCTTTCACCCTGCTTGTATATTTTCTGAACATCTGCTGGAATATACTGAGAACTGAGTTAAATATTTGATGATATGCAAAAAACTTTGACACAAGTACAGGCTGATACAATCATGTGCAGTGTGTGTACTCCCACATACAGTGGGGCAAAAAGTATTTAGTCAGCCACTGATTGTGCAAGTTCTCCTACTTAGAAAGATGAGAGAGGTCTGTTATTTTCATTATAGGTACATTTCAACTATAAGAGACAAAAAATCCAGAAAATCACATTGTAGGATTTTTAAAGAATTTAATTGTAAATTATGGTGGAAAATAAGTATTTGGTCAATAACAAAAGTTCAACTCAGTACTTTGTAACATAACCTTTGTTGGCAATGACTGAGGTCAAACGTTTCTTGTAAGTCTTCACCAGCTTTGCACACACTGTAGCTGGTATTTTGGCCCATTCCTCCAAGCAGATCTCCTCTAGAGCAGTGATGTTTTGGGGCAACACGGACTTTCAACTCCCTTCACAAATTTTCTATTGGGTTGAGGTCTGGAGACAGGCTAGGCCACTCTAGGACCTTGAAATGCTTTTTATGGAGCCAAATTCATTGCCAAAAGCGGTGTGTTTGGGATCATTGTCATGCTGGAAGACCCAGCCACGTTCCATCTTCAATGCTCTCACTGATGGAAGGAGGTTTTGGCTTAAAATCTCACATTACATGGCCCCGTTTATTCTTCCCTTAACACAAGTCAGTCGTCCTGTCCCCTTTGCCCCAAAGCATGATGTTTCCACCCCCATGCTTCACAGTAGGTATGGTCTTCTTGGGATGCACCTCAGCATTCTTTTTCCTCCAAACACGACAAGTTGAGTTTTTACCAAAAAGTTCTATTTTAGTTTCATCTGACCACATGATATTCTCTCAACCCTCTTGTGGATCATCCATATGCTCTCTAGCAAAGTTCAGACGGGCCTAGACATGTACTGGCTTAAGCAGGGGGACACGCCTGGCACAGCAGGATCTGAGTCCCTCTCGGCGTAGTGTGTTACTGATGGTAACCTTTGTTACTTTGGTCCCAGCTCTCTGCGGGTCATTCATCAGGTCCCTCCGTGTAGTTCTGGGATTTTTGCTCACCGTTGTCATGATCACTTTGACCCCACGGGATGAGATCTTGCGTGGGGCTCCAGATTGAGGAAGATTATCAATGGTCTTGTATGTCTTCCATTTTCTTACAATTGCTCCCACAGTTGATTTCACTCTTCCCAGCCTGGTGCAGGTCTACAATTTTCTTCCTGGTGTCCTTCAACAGCTCTTTGGTCTTGGCCATGGTTTAGTTTAGAGTTTGACTTTTTGAGGCCGTAGACAGGTGTCTTTAATACAGATACCGAGATCAAACAGGAGTCGAGAGCTTCTTAAAGCTGTCTGTGAGAGCTAGAAATCTTGCTTGTTTGTGGCTGACCAAAAACTTATTTTCCACCATGATTTACAATTAAATTCTTTAAAAATCCTACAATGTGATTTCTTGGATTTTTTTTCTTCTAATTTTGTCTTTCATAGTTGAAGTGTACCTATGATGAAAATTACAGACCTCTCTCATCTTTCTAAGTAGGAGAACTTGCAAAATCAGCGGCTGACTAAATACTTTTTTGCCCCACTGTATACGGTCAAAGGTAAACCACTGATCACTGCTCCAAGATAAATGATTTACCTTGAACTCTTTGCTGGAATCGGCCTGTCTCATCACCTATGCAGAAAGGGCCTTGCTCAAAGCTGATCTGCTCATACTTGTGCAGGTTGGCAAGCACAGTGCCACACATAGGCAAATACAGAGTGCTTCCATTAGGCTTCCAGCTCTCTGAGTAATACACATTTTTCTGGCCATCAATCCGGACAAAACTGCCTAAAACACAAAAATAATACAGATTCACAAACAATATTTGGTGTATAGGGTAAAGGACGCAATATGGGTGGAAGATATGCCAAATACAGTCACTGTGCACTATGTTAAGAACACCTGCCTAATAATTCATTCATTCACTTTCCTAATCCTGAACAGGGTCATGGGAGAGCCGGTTCCTAGCTGGCACAACCCTAGACAGGGCTCCGATCCATCATAGGGCACATACACTTTTACTCAGAATTTTTCTACTGACAGTTTTTGAAGGCTTTTTTATGCCTACTTTTTATAACTGTACATTTCAGTAGGTTGTCATGTCTGCTGGAAGACGATTTGGACCTTCCAGACAATTTGGTTTTGAACATGATGTGCTAGTTTGAGTTTTACATCAAAGACATCAAACATTTAAATATTGTCATGACTTTATCTTTGTGTACAAAAAGACTGTGCAAGCAAATTTTAATTTTTCCAGCTTTTCACAACAGGTCACTGCAGCAACAAGCAGTGACAAGCAAATGGTGGCACAAGTCTCTGGAGTTAATCTTGTTAGTTCTTGTCAATTTCCTGAACAATGATTTGTTGCAAGAGCCATTAAAAGCATAATAGTCTGCATTTATTTTACCCACAAGTGTATAATAATAATTATGGCTAGCAACATTCAACTATCTTTGTGTAGTTCGATGGCCATTCACGATTTTGAAAAACAGGTCCAGTCACTTTATTCGGTACACCTCCTTGTTTCTACATCCACTATGCACTATGCAAACGGGCACAGCACGGTTGATGCTGGTTTTTGCTTGTTAGCTGGATAATGACAGTCATGTCGTTAACAGAGACAGATATCCTATATTGGCCAGGCTAGGCAAGTCCTATTTATGCATTCCTGCTACTTCAACACTGTCTGAGTGTTTATTTTCTGCGGCAGGAAATATAGTCTCTAAAAAGAGAGCCAGCTTTAGCCAGGAGCATGTTGACATGCTAACATTTTTGGCTTGCAATGCAAAGTTTCTAAAGAAAGAGCGTGAATGAGTTGTATGTAGTGTTTGCAGCAGAGATGCACTTATTTTTCTTTATTGTTTAATTTGTTATTTTAATTTATTAATAAATTTAATTTATTATTATTCATTTAGTGTAAGCACTTATTTGCTCTGTTATTTAATGTTATATTTCTGAATAAAGACATGGAACGTTTTTTTTTTTTATCCCGATTCATCGATTATTAAAATAATCGTTAGTTTCAGCCCTAGGCAGCAGCACTGATGAAGGAATAGAGGATGACTAACACAAACTGTGCAACAACAAATGAGCTGCTGTCTCTGACTTTACATCTACAAAGTGGAGCAATATGGTAGATACGCATAATAGCCTGCACACTGAGTGAACAGTGTTTAAAACTCCAGCAGCACTACTATGTCTGATCCACCCATACCACCACATCAGTGTCACTGCTGTGCTGAGAATGACCCTCCACTCAAATAGGACCTGATCTGTGGTAGCCCTGACAATTAGTACAGAGTAAAGAGGAATAACAAAGTATGTAGAAAAACAGATGGACTACAATCTGTAACTGTAGAACTACAAGGTGCATCTATGTTAAATGGGTGGACAATACCTGAGGAAAAAAGGAGGTGTACCTAATAAATTGCCTGATGAGTTTATAACCATACCATATTGCCAGTTCGCCAAGCAACAGAATGTGTGCATGATTAGGACCTACTGTGTTTCTTTGTGGTTTCTTTTGTGGTAAAACAACCCACATTGTCTCCGTTTGTGTTTGTAAACTCAGTCCGTTTACGTTTTGAGGCTAAATATCCTGCAGACGCTTCATGCCATCCTTCCATGAGTGTCTGTCCATTGCAGGAGGACTGTATCCCACCAATATCCATGTTTAGACCTAGACCTAACAGATATAAATAGACTTTAATAATGTACCACTGTTTGCCAGTCGATTAAAGTGAACGTCGCTGTTTGATCGCCACTTTCATGGCAGACTTGCTTTCAAAAACAAAACTAAACCGCCGTGATTGAGCCACAGCTCTGTCATTCCGCCTGATTAAAGTGTTTAAAATGGCTGAGCAAAGAAACCACTACAGTACATTCAAAAAATTGACAATTTTACTTTCCAAAAACAGCGTAACATTTAAATCAACAAGAAAGGATCCAGACTCGTATTTCAGGTCAGTGCCATTGTTTTCTGATCACGCACGCAACTGGATAGCAACGCGTGGTCCTACAGCGCGTGTTCTTCTTGCGCATGCGCTGCACAGAAGTCCGTGGAGACAGGTCAGACGTGGTCCGAGCAGCTCAATTCAAACAAATAGAGTTTCAAAATGTTTAAATTGGAAGGACTTGGGCCCAAATTGGATCCGGAGGAGATGAAGAAGAAAATGAGAGAGGATGTGATTACATCCGTGCGAAATTTTTTGATTTATGTCGCTTTTCTTAGAGTCGGTGAGTATAGGTTCATGTATAGGGTTGTGGAGCAGACCGGTTTTAATGTTTATTTAATCGTCTATCAAACATCTCAGAGACTAGAGATGTCTCGTCCAGTCTCCTAGGTTTAGCTGTAAAATGTTCCTCAAATCCTAAACGATATTCCTCTGTATTTAATGAGATTACGCGAAGCCTTAAGGGTAGGTCTGAGGGTGCCATTATTCATCATTTCTTTGTCGTCTTTTCTTTCTTTTTTTATTTATTTATTTCTTATCTTATCATAATATTTGTTCTACCTTATTTTCGTCTTTGACTTCCATGTGTAGATGAATTCCAAGTCCTCAATACTATCCGAATCAAATAGTTTATATTAGTAGTTTACATGAACTGATTATAATTATGTTATTATAATAATAAGGAATATATATCCATTGTAACAAGATATTTACTTACCTGTAAGTACTTTTAATGTTATGACTGGTGTGTGAGCGTATGCGTATACACTCGCTGGCCATTTCTTGCTAGTACTGGTTTGGACCCGTTTTGCCTTCAGAACTGCCTTAATTCTTCAAATAATAGATTCAGCAAGGTGCTGGAAACATTCCACAGATGTTGTGGTCCATGTTGATATGATGGCATTACATTTAAAGGAAGTTCATTCCACCACCTGCCAGTACGAAGAAGAGCCTGGGTGGTTGTCTTCCTTTATTCTTGAGTGGTGGGTCCAGTCGAGCCAAGCTTGTGTCTCAATGGGTACAAAGTACAGAGCATGGTTTGATTAGAGCCTTAGGTAAGATGGTGCTGCTCCATTTTTGGCTTTGTAAGCGAGCATCTGGGTTTTGAATCTGATGCGGGCAGATTCAGGGAGCCAGTGAAGGGAGCTTAGCAGTGATGTGACATGAGCAAACTTGGGTAAATTGAAAACCAGAAATGATGCTCAATCCTGAATCAGTTGCAGGGGTCTGTAGTGTCACACAGTTGCTGCAGATTTGTCAGCTGCACATTCATGATGTCAACAGGAGTTTCCGCCTCATCCCAAAGGTGTTTTGTTGGCTTGAGATCTGGTGACTGGAGGCCATTTGAGTACAGTGAACTCCTTGTCATGTTCAAGAACTCCGGTTGAGATCAACTAAGCTTTTTGGCATGGCACATTATTCCTGCTGAAAGTAGCCATCAGAATATGGTAAACTATGGTCATATAAAGGGATGGACATGGTTAGACATTAGAAATGTATGATTTTATACAGTGTGGCAAAAATGTATTGACAGCCACTGATTGTGCAAGTTCTCCAACTTAGAAAGATGAGAGAGGTCTGTAATTTTCATCATAAGTACACTTCCACTATGAGAGACAAAATGAGTAAAAAAAATTCAGGAAATCACATTGTAGGAATTTCTAAAGAATTTAATTGTAAATTATGGTGGAAAATAAGCATTTGGTCAATAACAAAAGTTCAACTCAATACTTTGTAACATAACCTTTGTTGGCAATGACAGAGGTCAACATTTCCTATAAGTCTTCACCAGGTTTGCGCACACTGTAGCTGGTATTTTTGCCCATTACTGGTGAAGGTCTCCAATTTTCTTTCTGGTGTCCTTTGACAGCTCTTTGGTCTTGGCTATGGTTGAGTTTGGAGTCTGACTGTTTGAAGCTGTAGACAGTCTTTTAGACGTGTCTTTTATACAGATAAAGAGGTCAAACAGGTGCCATTAACACAGGTAACAAGTGTAGGACAGAAGAGCTTCTTAAAGACGTTATTACAGATCTGTGAGAGCCAGAAATCTTGCTTGTTTGAGAGTGACCAAATACTTATTTTCCACCATGATTTACAATTAAATTCTTTAAAAATCCTACAATGTGATTTCCTGGATTTATTTTCTAATTTTGTCTCTCATACTTGAAGTGTACCTATGATGAAAATTACAGACCTCTGTCATCTTTCTAAGTTGGAGAACTTGCACAATCAGTGACTGACTAAATACTTTTTTGCCCCACTGTATGTAAAAATTATATTTTATGGGCCAAAGACAGGGCTTAAAGGCTTATGTTGTCTAGTAAATATAACATATCATGTATTGGGTATGTGTATATCCCATGGTTAAACTAAATCCTTTCCCTCTCTTTCAGCCCCGTATGTGCTGAAGAGATTGGACAGCATATGACATCGCTGGGCTTGTCTGAATCTACGTCATCCTGTTTTACCTGTACAGACCTCCAACCTGCCTCACACACACACTCTCATCAATGGAGCTGTGGCCACTTATTTCAGCCTGGCTTTTTATTTCTCTGATGCAACTGAATGTTTATTTAATTTCAGCTCGAGTTATGCACTGCTGACATCAAGTCAGTATGAGATGGGAACCACTGATTTACATGGCATGGACTAAGCAGGAATCTGATGTATTTAACTGCCCATCATAAACATTTGTAATAAAATCAGTCATGTCAAGATGAGCATTGATAGAGCATCAATTTATTTCAGAGATGCCCAACCTCAGTCCTGAAGGGTGAGAGTTAAGCAGTGTTTGGTGACATTGTAGCAGGGTAGCACTTATGCTCCACTGCCTGTATGTATGTGTGTGCTTTTGTGTATATGTGTATGTATACACAGTGGTGCTTGAAAGTTTGTGAACCCTTTAGAATTTTCTGTATTTCTGCATAAATATGACCTAAAACATCAGATTTTCACACAAGTCCTAAAAGTAGATAAAGAGAACCCAGTTAAACAAATGAGACAAAAATAGTGTACTTGGTCACTTATTTATTGAGAAAAATAATCCAATATTACATATTAATGAGTAGCAAAAGTATGTGAACCTTTGCTGGTATGATGCCCCCTTGTGCAGCAATAACTGCAACTAAACGTTTCCTGTAACTGTTGATCAGTCCTGCACACCGGCTTGGAGGAATTTTAACCCATTCCTCTGTACAGAACAGCTTCAACTCTGGGATGTTGGTGGGTTTCCTCACGTTAACTGCTCGCTTCAGGTTCTTCCACAACATTTTGATTGGATTAAGGTCAGGACTTTGACTTGGCCATTCCAAAACATGAACTTTATTCTTCTTTAACCATTCTTTGGTAGAACGACTTGTGTGCTTAGGGTCGTTGTCTTGCTGCATGACCCACCTTCTCTTGAGATTCAGTTCATGGACATGTGTCTTGACACTTTCCTTCAGAATCCTTGGATATAATTCAGAGTTCATTGTTCCATCAATGATGGCAAACCTTCCTGGCCCAGATGTAGCAAAACAGGCCCAAACCTTGATACTACCACCACCATGTTTCACAGACGGGATAAGGTTCTTATGCTGGAAAGGAGTGTTTTCCTTTCTCCAAACATAATGCTTTACTTTTAAACCATAAAGTTATATTTAGGTCTTATCCATCCACAAAACATTGTTCCAACAGCCTTCTGGCTTGTCCACGTGATATTTAGCAGACTGCAGATGGGCAGCAATGTTCTTTTTGAAGAGCAGTGGCTTTCTCCTTGTAACCCTGCCATGCACACCATTGTTGTTCAGTGTTCCTCTGACGGTGGCCTCATGAACATTAACATCCCCACCATTTATACACAATATGTCTGATTGTGGATTGGTGGAGTCCAAACTGTTTAGAGATGGTTTTGTAACCTTTTCCAGCCTGATGAACATCAACAACTCTTTTGCTGAGGTCTTCAGAAATCTCCTTTGTTCGTGCATGATACCGGTTATGTGCCCTATGATGGATTGGCACCCAGCCTTGGGTTGTTCCTACCTTGCACCCTGTGCCGCTGGCTAGGCACCAGCTTTCCTGCGACCTTGATCAGGATTAAGTGGAGAAGAGAATGAATGAGATATAATTTTTAAGTGTTTCTACTTTACATCAGTATTTCTGTTGAGATTGAGACTACTTACTTTAACTCCTACAGTTCAAAGTAGGTTTGTACTTTAACCTCCACAACATTTATGAAATGCTTCTTGTTACTTTTGAGAAAACAAAAATAGAACAGTTTTGTTGCTCTGGAATTATAGAAACTGTTGTTAGTGTGTCCCCCCTTCTTTTGTGATTGGGAGATGTTTGAGTAAGCTGCAATTACTCCTCCACTTGATCTGTATACCATTTTGAAGGAAGAAATAGGGGTGTGTGATATGTATCGTCCAAGATACATATATCTTAATAATTACAACGTGTGAGCTGACATTATGGAGGATTCATTCACTTTGCAAAAATCAGCCAAAAACACACAAAAAACAAAATCAAGTGTTCACTGCGTCATGTAGCTAAGGAAGAACAGACTACTGTGCATGCTCGAGTGCATGTAGAATTCTAGCACCACAAATCAAGCTGGCGTTCTACCTAAAGCACATGACTGAAGTTAAAAATGTGTGAACAAACTGTGCCAGGAGACAAAATACAAACACCACCAGCCACACAGTCTACATTGTTAGATTCAATTGCTAGACATGGCTCATCCTCACTCACATGGGGATGGTTCGGCTTTGAAAAGACGACAAATTATGTCGGAAATAGGTTGTCGTGAAAGACAGCTCGACAGCTTATTTCATCTGCAAACTAACCACCGTGTAGAATATTAAGATTTTGACAAACTTTGGCAGTCAGCTATCCACAACTGGCTTAAACCAGTCATGGTACCAGCACAAAAACACACTCAGCAAACCTTACCAAAATCAGTCTGCACAGAAGTACCTTACAACAACAGATGACAAGGCATAAATGCTGGCACCAGTTACATCGTAAAATACATGGTGCCAATTCAGGAGATTGAGAGAGATGGTTTCTAACACCATTAATACTTCACAAACAAGACATACACTGCCAAAGTATAAAGAAAAATGATAAGAAAAAATCACAGAAAGTATTGAGATATAATTTTTCATCAATATGGCACACCCCTAGAAATAAAACAGTGCTGCACTGATTATAGTGACAACAAATGGTTAATCAAGGACGCTCCCTCTAATGAGGGAGCCTAAAGTCATGACTTTTGGAGACAGCACCCACATCTTTGGCATGCAAAAATGGCAAGAAACAGCAAACGATCAGATTTAAGTAGTACTTCCAAGGAAACTAAACTTAATTCCAAAAATGCTGTCATTACCAATTAAAAGGATGAATACATCAACAACAATGAAACCAAACCAAGAAACACAGACTGCAATTTTGCACTAATTTTATTTGTTACAACTGAGCACTATTCTTAAACATATTTCACCATAGTCATTGTTACATAGAAGCCCTACCGCCCAGAGTATAGCAGTTTTTTTTTCTTTTTTTTTAAACACAAGGTAAGTTGATATGTACAAAATCTAACTTGCAAGTTTATAAGACATAACATTCTAGTAACATATAAGTTGAACACTTTACTGCATATACAACACTTCATTAAGTATCAATGACTTAATAAAATATGCTGTTTTCAGTTATAAGTGTAATTATGTTAACTATAATACTATTTTTTCCCTAAATACACACATCATCAGTAACACAAAAAACCCACAAGCACACAGGTCTGACATGCCTTAATAGGGATGCTAAAGGACTAATACAGTCCATGTGAGGTTATTCAACATAGTGGTAATGTCACACAATCCTGAGTTTTAGCACCACTAAAATACATTTTCATGTGTAGGTATATTTAAACAGCATGACCTAAGTAACCCTACAAGGGGATATCTGTTCAGCTTTGAGAGTCCTTAAATAGACCCACAAAAAGGAGTGAAAAGGACTGATAACAGCCATCTGATACAATGCAGCGGTTTTCAGTACATCTGCTTACTGCTTCTGCTTTTCAAAGAGGAAGACATTAATTGAGACAAATAAGGATATGTAGATAGTCTGGCACTCGTCTCAAATGACTGTTTCGTTCTGATGATCTTCTAAACGAAAAGACTTCTGTCTGCAAGAGACAAACTTGGATATAACATTTCGGAAGACTTTGATGAAGAACTACTTAAAGTCTGAGGTTTAGAAAATGAACAAAGCATGGCATTTGGGGTGCCCAAATTTTGAATTATTCACTTTGGATAATAATGAAGGATAAAACCAGTTAAATCTATAATTTAGCATTTTGTCAAATACAGTACTACATGCTGGTTGATGGAGTGCTGGTTATCCCATAATGCTCCACTAGGCGGAACTAGAGTTTGAGTTCAGTAGGCATGGCGTCACCAGTCAAGCCTGCCAGAAGGTTGTTGGCAGAGAGCTCAGCCATGATGCCACGTGTGGAGTAGGTGGCACTGCCAATGTGGGGGAGGACCACTGCAAAACCACAAGAGAAAACTATAGTCTAAAACCATGATAAACCATGTTTATTATTTGTGATGTAATGTTTAACATTAAACAGAATCTACATATGCACTAAATGCATAAAGAATGCATGTGATATAAAGAATCTGCTAAAAATCCAGTTGGTTGTTGAAATAAAGATATTTGATATAAAAATGAATCTCACCGCAGTTGCTAAGGCGCAGGAGTGGATGGTCAGTGGGCAGTGGCTCTGGTGTTGTCACATCAAGTCCCGCTGCAGCAATCTGACCGCTGGTGAGGGCTTCAGTCAGGTCTTCCTGATTTACAATAGTCCCTCTGTTGCAAGACATAATAATAATAATAAAGGACAACAATTACCAGTGTATTAGAACAGACACCTCTAATGTCAGTGCAAAACTCGGGTGTGTTACGGTGATCAAACCAAAATGAGATCTTACGGATTTGGTTTAGAAGCGTTCTCACCATGCAGATTTTTATGATAACAGCACACCTTTTTTCACACCAAAGCAGTATCACTCCACTGTAACTATCATTGAATCTTTTTCCTCAATAAATAAATGAGCAAGTATAATTTGTTTTTGTGTCATTTGTTTAACTGGATTCTATTTATCTACTTTATCACATTAAGAGCCAGTTGAGGTGGTTTGAGCATCTGATAAGGAAGCCTCCTGGATGCCTCCCACTAGAAGTGTATCATTCACATCCAACTGGGAGGAGTTCCAGGGGTAGACCAAGGACTTGAAGGAGGGGTTATCTCCCAACAGGCCCAGGATTGGCTGGTGATTCCCCAAAAGGAGCTGGCAGAAGTTGTGGGGCACAGATGCCTGGGCTTCTTTGCTTGCCCTGTTTTCACTGCAACCACGAAATGGATAAGTGGAAAAGATGGTGATGATGATGATGATGATGATGATGATGATATCGTCTCTTTGGGGTATACAGCTTTATTAAGAAATGGTAGTGTCAAAATATTTTTAGCCTTCTGGATAATTATTGCATATCATTGTGTTACAGCTGTTTAATATGCATTCTAATGTCCTAAATAAAATTTAGAGAAAAACGCACAAGGGGAGGTCAAACTAAATATATGCCACTGTAGCCAATAGAGATGCTGTTTTTTTTTTCCAGTTTTAAAATGCATAAACAATGTTCTGTATTTTCTGGTTGTATTCTAATAAAAAAAACTGAGAAATGTCATCATACAATTGCAATGATATATCTAAACTATCATAGTACTGTATGTCCACCAGCATGCACACATTTTACCTGCTGATGTTGATAAAAATGGCTGTGTTCTTCATCTTGCTAAAGAAGGCCTTATTGCACATTCCCTGTGTGTCAGGTGTCAAAGAGCAGGACACCACCACAAAGTCACTTTCGCACAGCAGTGTGTCTAAGGGCACTGAGAGAGAGAGATAGGGAGAGGAGTTGTACTGAACCTTTTATGTATCCTCCTATTTGGATCAATGGCACTATTACACATTTAATTAGCCAAAGACAAACGTAGGATGTTTTAACAAATAATTTCCATCCTCTTACCGTGCTCTCCATCCACCTCATGGGCCTGTGGTTTGGGATTCCTTCCAGAGTAAAGCAGCCGCTTGACACCAAATGGCTTTAACCTCTGTGCAATGGCCAGACCTGCAACCACATAACAGCAGTTAATGTTACAGCAACCAGTCTATCAATCAATCAGTACAGTATGGAAGGAGAAAGACGACAATAATAAGGAGGATATGCCTACTGTTATAGTGGTATTATTTTAACAAGATTAGATTTGTACTAAGAAATACAAGACGGCCTTTACTGAGTATGAATATGGACAGCATAATATACAAATATGCACAGTTTCACCATCCGGTCACTTTAACAACCGAGGTGTTAAAAATTATAATACAATATAAAAAGAAATAGAAATTGGTCTAGAGACTGGTGTAACTCAATTGATGTGTTCAAGCTACTCATGTTTGTGTCAATGACTTTCTCCTACTTCTTTGTAACAAGTTGTAAGTGGCATTCTTAGGTGTATGTGCCTGTAGTATTGTAAACAGTAGTCCTTTGTATGTCTCTTTGCTACCTGCATATTCTTTGTAACCTACAACTAAGCATATATAAACTGATTCACATTCACTGTCTCGGTTTCATCTGGCTGATGTTCATTGTTGTTTGTAATCAATGCATTTTCAGCTTCCATCAAACAAAGTATGAGATTCATAATACCATCCTGTTAAGTGTTACAGCATTTTTAGGGATTCTACTGGTTTTATGGTATTTCAGAGTATTTTGTCCTGGGGGGTTAACCAGCTTTGCTATATGTGTGTAGCTTAATCTACTGTAAGGGGTAAATACTATAGAATGCATAATATATATATATATATTATATATATAACTATATATATCTATAATCTATATATATATATAGATATATATATAAATATAAGATATATACAATACACAGTCGTATGAAAAAAGTTTGGGCCACACCTGATAATTTTCATGATTTTAGTTTATAAATCATTGGTTGTTCAGATCAGCAACTTGAGTTAAATATATCATATAGCAGATGAACACAGTGATATTTGAGAAGTGAAATGAAGTTTATAGGATTTACAGAAAGTGTGCAGTAATTATTCAAACAAAATTAGGCAGGTGCATAAATTTGGGCACCCCAACAGAAAAATTCCATCAATATCTAGTAGATCCACCTTTTGTAGAAATAACAGCCTCTAAACGCTTCCTACAGCTTTCAGTCTGGGTTCTGGTTGAAGGTGCTTTGGACCATTCTTCTATAGAAAACATCTCCAGTTCAGTCAGGTTTGATGGTTTCCGAGCATGGACAGCCCACTTTAAATCACAACACAGATTTTCAGTAATATTCATGTCTGGGGACTGAGATGGCCATTCCAGAACGTTGTACTGGTTCCTCTGCATGAATGCCTTGGTAGATTTTGAGCAGGGTTTGGGGTCGTTGGCCTCGGTGCAAGTTCAACTTTGTCACTGATTCTTGAACATTGTTCTCAAGAGTCTGCTGATATTAACTGGAATCCATGCGACCCTCAAGATTGCCTGTACCTGCACTGGCCACACAGCCCCACAGCATGATGGAACCACCACCAAATTTTACTGTGGGTAGCAAGTGTTTGTCTTGGGAATGCTGTGTTCTTTTTCCACCATGCATATCGCTTATTGTTATGTCCAAATAACTCCATTTTAGTTTCATCAGTACACTGCACTTTATTCCAAAATGAAGCTGGATTGTCCAAATGTGCTGTAGCACACCTCAAGTGACTCTGTTTGTGGCGTGTCTGCAGAAAAGGCTTCTTCTGCATTACTCTCCCATACAGCCTCTCCTTGTGCAAACTGCTCTGAATAGTTGAACGATGCACAGTGACACCATCTGCAGCAAGATGAGGTTGTAGGTGTTTGGACCTGGTCTGTGGCTTGACTATGACTGTTCTCACCATCCTTTGCATCTGCCTATCTGAGATTTTTCTTGGTCTGCCACTTCGGGAGTTCCTTAACTAGAACTGTGCCTGTGGTCTTCCATTGCCTCACTGTTCCTCACAGTGGAAACTGACAGCTGAAATCTCTGAGATAGCTTTTTGTATCCTTCCCCTGAACCATGATGTTGAATAACCTTTGTTTTCAGGCCATTTGAGAGTTGTTTTGAGGCTCCAATTTTGCCACTTTTCAGAGAAGATAAAAAGAGGAGAAAAAAAAACTTCCAATTGGCCACCTTAACCCTTTCTCATAGTTGGATTCACTTGTGTATGCAGATCAAGGGTCAATGAGCTTACAAAACAAATTTTGTGTTCCAATAATTAGTGCTAAAGGTATTCAAATGACAAGGGTGCCCAAATTTATGCACCTGCCTAATTTAGTTTGAATAATTACTGCACACTTTCTGTAAAACCTATAAACTTGATTTCACTTCTCAAATATCACGGTGTTCATCTGCTATATGATATATTTACCTGAAATTGCTGAGCTGGACAACCAATGATTTATAAAGAAAAATCATGATGGTGAAAATTATCAGGGGTGCCCAAACTTTTCATACGCCTGTGTAGAATATATATATAGATATATTGATATATATATATATATATATATATAGATTCTAGAGTATATATATATATAATAAATATATAAACATGACTTTTGCATATTTTCTTTCAAAATTAATACTAGGTGTTATATTACAAATCATATAATCAGCATATCAATTGAGTGAACAGTTTAAGCTTTGAAAACTTTCAGAATTGTTTAGTATTTGCTATGTCCCCATTATATTCCAAAGAGCATCTCCTGAAATTGAAAATAATTAGTATACGTAGTATATGCATTATTATTAATGGAAAGTGTGTGGCACCACCAGCGACTTTGCCTAATTTGGGCAGTCGCTAAAACTGCATGACCTAGTCTGGAAGACATTGATCACTTAAGCTACTTAGTTAAGGACTTGTAAGTACATCCAGTTGAGGTTGGTTTGTGCATTTGAAAGCTCACAAGCTTTACAAAAAGCTGGCCTATATGGTAAGGTCACAAAGAAGAAACCACACTGAGCCTCGTTTGCACTTGATGGGAAACTGATACTGCGTCCCGAACCAACCCCCCCTCCAAAACATGCAATTTCCCTAACCTGACCACAAATATGAGTGCTATGTGTAAGATGTAGACTAACGACTAACATTAATGAAACTAAGAAATACCAAAACACTGCAGAGTTGCTGCATTAAAGATTAAAACAGATATGACATTAGAATTTAAGGTACTTTTCTACACTAGCTAGTTAGTGGGCTTTATTAAATGTTATTGAATAGGACTTTATGTCAGTTCTGAAGCCCCATAAAAGTGTGTGTATGTGTGTATATACCTATACGGCCCAGACCAATCACCCCAACTGTGCTGCCAGAGAGGGTATGACCACACAGCCACAGTGGCTTCCATGAGCTCCATCCACCACTGATATAAAATAAACAAACATCACATGAGATTAGGAGATATTTGTGGGAATTGAGTACATTTGTTTGTATAGTTTTGTAATCACTTTATTAGGTACACCTTTTTAGTTTTGAATTGGACCCCGTTGCCTTCAGAACTGCCTTAATTCTTACAATCAGTTTTATATGATAATGACTTGGGCAAGTTGTAGAGATGCACCGATCGACCGGACCGGAATCGGCAGGTTTTCAACGTGATCGGCAATGATCGGTGATCGCCGATCAGTCTCATATAACCGATTCTGTGAAAGTCATATTTAGCTGCATGACAGCACCACAAGAACAGCCATGCATGAAAAGCACACTGCTTTCACTAACATTAATTCACAATACAATTCTGCTTTAAACACAGTTCGAGTTTTAAACTGTGTTTGTTTATGAGACAGATCAGCGCTAACACATGCTGACGATGAGAGAGTGTTAGATTTCAGCTGTGCGCCAATGCTACTACTTAGTACACCAAATGGTGTCTTCCCATATAGCACAGTATTAGTGAGGGAGCACTGATAGTGTTATTTCAGTTACAGCCATGTCTTCAGCATTCTAATTCTTCACAGTAAGTGCTGTTTGCAGTATGCATGACGAAAGTAAGCAGCGGAGACAGAACCCCGAAGCTCAGAACAGTAATAAGACATTTAAAACAGCATCACCTCGATGAATATGTGGAATTTGACAACGCTAAAGCTAACTCTGCTGAGAGTGCAGAGCCAGACACAATAAAGCAGCTGCTGCCATCTTTCATTTTAATGGAATTCATTTGTATTAAGAGAAAAAGTTGAACAAAAATTATCTGTAGGCCACTCAAGAAAAATGTAATCAGTGTATCTCTAGACCTTTACTTTTTATCAGTTTTGACTTAGTTATCAAACACAATTGTCACCGCTAAGGGAAGTCACCCAAGAGAAAGTGGTGAGATAAAGGACTGGTAATAATAAAAAACTGAGTCACTAATAGATGAATTGATATAAGGCTGACCTTTTGACCTCTTGAATGCCTTCAGGCAGGCGTCGAGCAGTGGTCAACAACAGTGCGACAGCCAGTTCAGCAGTGGCATCGGTTAGAACATCAGGAGTGTAGCCCACCCTTATACCTCTGAGTGGTAAACAATACATATTAATTTCAGAATATGTCCTGACCGTGGTAGAGCACTAATCAGAGTACATTTCCATTTAATCATTTGGTAGACGCTCTTATCCACAGCTGTTTACAAAATGCACACTATATAGACAAAAGGTTGTGATAATAATTACTCATTCTAATTACTGAGCTCTGCTATTTCAGCAACACTCACTTGTAACAACTTCACAACAATAGTGCTTACAGAAAATCGTCATACCCCTTTTGAAATAGTCACTGTTTTGTCTTATAGCCTGAAATCAGAAGTCACAAAAACAATATATTTGTAATTTTATTTACACATTTTGCCTTATAACATTCAGAGTGATCAGTCCCCTGATTTAGTACTTTGTAAAGCCACTGTTTGGTTTAATTACAGCCATTAGAATGTTTGGATATGTCCCTGCCACCTTTGGACACCTAGATTCGGGAATATTTGTCCATTCTTCCATGCATAAAAGTTCAGTCAAATTTCATGGTGACCGGAAACGCACCGTTCTCTTCAAGTCCATCCACATTTGGATTTAGGTCAGGACTCTGGCTTGGCCAATGAAGGGCATTCACCTTCCTATGCTTAAGCCATTAAACACACTTTTTGTCAGTGTGTTTAGGGTTGTTGTGCTCGAAGGTGAACCTGCATTTTCCCTTCAATCCCGACCAGTTCCTACTAAAGAGGAACACCCTCATAACATAACGTTGCCACCACCATGCTTCACAGAAGGTATGGTGTATTTTCAGTAGTGTGCTGTGTTTGGTTTTTGACAAACATACTGCTTGGAGTTAAGGCCAAAAAAAAATCTTGGTTTCATCCAACCATAAAACCTTTTGCCACATGGCATTAGAGTCTTCCAAATGCCACTCTAGTATTCTGAATGTCTCTGTAGTGGATCAGTGGATCATGAGGGCAGACCAGCAACTTTGCAGTAATCGAGTCTGGAAATGATAGGAGCCTGTATCATCACACTCACAAAAACAATAAGAAACACAAAAAATGAAAATCACTCCTACCGTTTTTTGATCTCATCAATAGCAAGGTGGTCGAATCCCACAGACATGGTACTGATCACTTTCAAGTTGGGTCCTGAACATAACACACATTAAAAAAACTCATAATAGAGTAGCATAGATAAAGATCAACCTCTACCTCAGACACTGCTGACATCTCGGGCATCTTGTTTTAGGGATCTACAGTGGGGCAAAAAGTATTTAGTCTGCCACTGACTGTCCAAGTTCTCCTACTTAGAAAGATGAGAGAGGTCTGTCATTTTCATCATAGGTACACTTCAACTATGAGAGACATAATGAGAAAAAAATACAGGAAATCACATTGCAGGATTTTTTTTAAAGAATTTAATTGTAAATCATGGTGGAAAGTAAGTATTTGGTCAATAACAAAAGTTCTGCAACAACTCAATACTTTTCAATACGTTTCCTGTAAGTTTTCACCAGGTTTGCTCACACTGTAGCTGGTATGTTGGCCCATTCCTCCATGCAGATCTCCTCTAGACCAGTGACGTTTTGGGGCTGTCTCTGGGCAACACGGACTTTCAACTCCCTCCACAAATTTTCTACGGGGTTGAGGTCTGGAGACTGGCTAGGCCACTCCATGACCTTGAAATGCTTTGCCTAGCGACAGCCCCAAAACATCACTGCTCTAAAGGAGATCTGCATGGAGGAATGGGCCAAAATGCCAGCTACAGTGTGTGCAAACCTGGTGAAGACTTACAGGAAACGCTTGACCTCTGTCATTGCCAACAAAGGTTATGTTAGGATTGAGATGAACTTTTGTTATTGACCAAATACTTTTTTTTGCACCATAATTTACAATTAAATTCTTTTAAAAAAATCCTGCAATGTGATTTCCTGTATTTTTTTCTCATTTTCTCTCTCATAGTTGAAGTGCACCTATGATGAAAATGACAGATCTCTCTCATCTTTCTAAGTAGGAGAACTTGCACAATCAGTGGCAGACTAAATACTTTTTTTGCTCCACTGTATGTATGTGTGTGCGCGCACGTGTGTAAGTAAGCAAGTAACTAACTTACTGGTCATCTCCTCGCTTGCTTGTTAGCTCATGTCTGGAACAGAAACTGTTCTAATTTGGTTGATATGTTTCGAGACTTTTTTGTGTACAACTTTCCGCCACTTTTTTAACAATCTGTAAATGGCGTTTATGAGAGTGTGTAAATTACAAAAGCGTTAGCATGTGTATAACAGTTTAGGCTTCCACTTGTGCTTTCAGTGGCATCTCTGGTGCATTTACATCATTTTTATCCAGTTTTCTTGTTAAAATACCCATTATATTTACATTACAGTCGCATAAAAAGACTAGGTGACTATGGTGATGTCTGACCAACGTCCATTTCAGTCAACGACCTGTTTCACAAAACACAAGGCGGCTGTTAAAAAGCACATACCTGTATTTCACTCTCACAAAGGTGTTTGTTTGTTTATTTGGTTTATTTATGCTGTCAGTATTAGGGCCATTTCAGCGACAGACACAAGGTTACATCTGGGAGGAAACCGGAGTACCCTGAGTAAATCCCATGGACATAGGGAGGACATGCAGACTCCACATAAAAAAGGGCCCAAGCTGCTCACAAAGGTGTCCAAAATTAAAAACACATATGGACCTTTCTCATGGCACAATCAAGTGTAAAAAAGCGATAAAATATGCCTGAGTAGGTCTCAGTGCTGATCTTTTGAACAAGACTGGGCCATCCTTATTCAAATAATGTGTTATTCATGTTTTGTTGATTTGGGCTTTAACAACATTTTTTCACATCATCCAACAGAACTAAAGACATGTGCAAACATATTTGCAAGAAGTTTCACATTCATTTTTTCAATCTACATTTTAGTGCCCAAGGTGGCTCTCTGGACAGCACAGGGCACTAACAGGACTGGGTAGGGGTTTCTATTGCAGTGGTGAGGGATAATCTGCCAACCAGCATTCTCTCACTCAGACAATCAGCCCTGTCTTTCAGGACTTGAATCCCTGTGAACTAGCATATTAGAAATGTTACTTCAACAAATGTTACTTCTGTGTATCAATTTCACTTTGACTTTGACTAGACAAACTACTTAATAAGACACACTTTACACAGAATTTGGACATTAAATGAGGAAGAAGGCCAGCTTCATGTGCCGCAGTGCATAACTGTGAAACATCCTGTTCCTCATTCTTCAAGACAGTGTTAAGGGCCAGGTCACCCTGTCTGCATGCTCACTGTTATCTCGTACAGTGGTTTGCAGTTGAAACTCATGCACAGATACTGAGATACAAAACCAGCACCTAGAAACATACAGAAGCAGAAACAGAACTGTACCTGCTGCATTGAGCACCTCTGCATTGATCCTATCCGAGAGTAGGCACAAGAGACCATGAGCTCCTGCCACCTTCTTCAACAGCTCTGCATGTGGAACAGGCTCATCTGAGTCCCACACTAACAAGTCACAGCTGCAAAATTATGCATTGCAAAAAGATGAGTAAGAAAATAACACTTATTAATAATCGTTTAATACAATTGATTTACATATTGAATTGTGTTAATGGCACAATTAATTGCATTTTTTACTTGCGTTTGACCCTAAAGAAATAGCCTACAACCCCAAATAAAAAAAGTGTGTCATTTCAAGTGGTGCTTGAAAGTTTGTGAACCCTTTAGAATTTTCTGTATTTCTGCATAAATATGACCTAAAATATCATCAGATTTTCACATAAGTCCTAAAAGTAGATAAAGAGAACCCAGTTAAACAAATTAGACAAAAATATTATACTTGGTCATTTATTTTTTGAGGAAAATTATCCAATATTACATATTAGTGAGTGGCAATAACTGCAACTAAACATTTCCTGTAACTGTTGATCAGGCCTGCACACCGGCTTGGAGGAATTTTGATATAATTCAGAATTCATTGTTCCATCAAAGATGACAAGCCGTCCTGGCCCAGATGCAGCAAAACAGGCCCAAAACATGATACTACCACCACCATGAGTCACAGATTGGATAAGGTTCTTATGCTGGAATGCAGTATTTTCCTTTCTTCAAACATAATGCTTTTCTTTTAAAACAAAAAGTTCTATTTAATTCTCATCCATTGTTGTCTGACCACTCCTGGGGAGGGTAACAATGGTCTTGAATTTCCCTCATTTGTATACAATCTCTCTGACTGTGGACTGGTGGAGTCCAAACTCTTTAGAGATGATTTCGTAACCTTTTCCAGCCTGATGAACATCAACAACTCTTTTTCTGATGTCCTCAGAATCTCTTTTGTTTGTGCCATGATGCACTTCAACAAACGTGTTGTGAAAAGCAGACTCTGATAGATCCCTGTTCTTTAAATAAAACAGGTGCCCACTCACACCTGATTGTCATCCCATTAATTGAAAACACCTGACTCTAATTTCACCTTCAAATTAACTGCTAATCCTACAGGTTCACATACTTTTGCCACTCACTAATATGTAATATTTAATCGTTTTCCTCAATAAATAAATGACCAACTATAATATTTTTGTGTCATTTGTTTAACTGGGTTCTCTTTATCTACTTTTAGGAAAATCTGATGAATCTCACACATAAACATAGAAAACTCTAAAGGGTTCACAAACTTTCAAGCACCACTGTACTCTGACGTTTATGTCATTGCAGACTTTATGAACCCAAGATATTTCTTGTTTTGTCTGATGAACGTTATTTCATTTGTTAATAAACATCCATTCCTGCATTTCAGGCTTGCAACACAATAAAAAAAAGTTGGACCGGGGCAATTTAGGGCTAGTAATGAGGTAAAAAATAAGATGTGATTTCAAACAGGTGATGTCAACAGGTCTTCGGAAGGCATTTGCATATTTCTCCCTCTACAATGCATAACATCATTAAACGATTCAAGAATATTGAGAAATTTCAGTGCATAAACAGCAAAGGTGCAAGCCTAAACTGAACACTCGTGATCTTCGATCCCTCAGACAGCACTGCATCAAGTACTGTCATTCATCAATAGCTGATAGAACCACACGGGCAAGGGATTAATTTGAGAAACCTTTATAAACCACTAGAATATGGAGTTACATTCACAAATAAATCTTTAGTGTGCCAAAAAAAAGAAGCCTTATTATAACCATGTCCAGAAACAACATCGACTTCTCTGGGCTCAGAGGCACCTGAGATGGACCATCACACAGTGAAAATGTGTACTGTCGTCAGTCGAATCAGTATTCCAGGTCTTTTTTTGGAAGAAATGGACGCTGTGTCTTTCAGACCAAAGACAAAAAGGACCATCCAGACTATTATCAGCAACAAGTCCAAAAGGGTCTGTCATGGTATAGTGTTGTGTCAGCACCCCTTGGATGCATAAAAGTACACCGAGACTTCAGAGTAACATACGCTGCCTTCAAGATGGCATCATTTCCAGGGATGGCCATGCATTTTTCAACAAGACAATGCAAAACATGCTGCACACATTATAAAGGCATAAAGAGGCTACGGAATGGGTACTGGCCTGGCCTGTCTGCAGTCCTGACTAGTCTCCAATAGAGAATGTGGAGATTTTTTTTTTTTTTTTTTATGAGAAATGCGACGGCAATGACCCTGTACTGTTGCACACCTGAAGATGTGTTTGCAGGAAGTGTGGGTTTGCTCCGGTTTCCTCCCACATTCCAATGAGATATACGTTAGGTTAACTGGTACTTCTAAAGTGCCCTTAGTGTGTGAGTGAGTGTGCCCTACAATGGTTTGGTGCCCTTCTATGGTTATTTCTGCCTTGAGCCCAGCGCTGCCGGCTAGGCACTGACTTTACTGCATCCCCGACCAGGATTAAGCATAAAAAGATAATAAATGAATGAATGAATGATAAAACAGGTTGTTGATCGAAATGGTCGTTGATCAGACACTACCATAGTCACATAGTCTGCAAACTGTGTCTGAGATACCGCTGAAAACATGGGTTGAATAGTGCCATCTACACAGCATCCGATGCCTAAACATATCACTCTCTCCAGGTAATACACAACACCATAATTCTTTAGTTTCAAGCACGCAATAACAATCTCACACACTGTAGAACCAATATATAATGTGCACAATGGAATATAAACATAAATAAAAATACCTCACTGGCTGCACACAATCAAGAGGGAATGAGTCCACTCGAAGAAACACTAACAAGGCAATGTAATATCACCTTTTAAACACTTTAAACCTTTAAATCTAACTCAGCGCTACTTGTAAGAAGTCACTGTAGTCAAATGTCCGGCATTCAGCACTTCTGGGTATACGTAGGTAAAACCTCCACGCCGTCTGTAGCTACAAGCAGAGTACAGACGTTTCCACTTGTCTCCATCCACAAAAATGTCAAGGTAGAAAACTAAATTCAGTGTACTCCAACTTCTGCATGTCAAGAGCATCCCTTTATGTGATGTCTAGTAAATCATTAAATCAACTGGACACAAAACAATGATTCAACTTAGCAAGAACTCAAGTTGCAGTCACACCACAGGGTGTCCCATAAGTCCAGCATCAGGAGGGAATAAGCAAATATATGTTATATACATAATTTCCTCGGTATGTTCTTTGTTATTCTCAATACAGTTCAGAAATGTGTGCTGTATTCACCACATGTAACCAGTTTCCTTAACCTCTGTAACATCCTTTTGTTATTGGATGCACCGGTTGGCATGAAGTTAGATTCATCATTTCGAGAGCCATCAGTGAAAATCTACATTTACACTATGATGCTAGACGTACAGGACTCCCTGTTTACACGTACACGTGTAAGGGAGTTAAGGAAACTTGCATACATTGCAGCTTTTTGGAGAAGCTTCAAGCCCTCCTGTGGCAAACGTCTGGTCACGAAAACTTTCATCAGCTGATTCGCACTCATGTCAAAAGCACGGCGTGGTTTGGAAACAAAAGGACACAACCTTGGTGTAAAACAGATCCACAACCAGCTTAACCTTTCAAGGCCACCGAACTCCAAGTCCCTTGTTGTAATCTTTATAGCTTAGTTACATGGGATAGCAGCTAAGAGAGCTAGGAAGCGAAAACTTGGGGTGCGTCTCAAATCAACATTCAGTACATAGGCAATAAGAGGTAGAAGTGAGTGAATTGGGTTTGAGTCCTGGCCAAGACACTCAATGGGAATTCTAGTTTGTACCCCATTCTGCACTTGCTGTAGTTTTTATTAACATATTTGTAAAGACACAAGCAAATAATCATAAAACTATACAAATATAAACGTTTATACAAAAATAAGGTCGCTGTTGCAGTGCCGACCATCCACCCACATCCAACCTCCCCTCACTCAGCTGAGAAGCAGTTCAGTGACCCAAGTCCGAGTCCTGTCAGTGTCTTCCGGCTACCCACATGCACATACAGAAATGTAACTTTCAAATGTCTGGGCTTTGAAAGCAAAGGTCTTGAAGACAATGTCACAAATGGAAGTTAGTAAATATCTGACTACATATGACCATAACATGTCATAAGTATTATAATACTATTATAATGCACACTCACCAGCCACTTTAGTAGGTACACACTGCTTGTTAATGCAACTATCTAATTAATCAATCACATAGCAGCATCTCAATGCATTTAGGCATGTAGACATGGTCAGACTGACCAGCTGAAGTTCAAACCCGGAGATCAGAATGGGGAAGAAAAGTGAGTAAAGTAACTTTAAACGTGACATGATTGTTGGTGTTAGACAGGCTGGTCCGAGTCTTTCAGAAACAGCTGATCTACTGCGATTGCCACGCACAGCCATCTCTAGGTTTTATAGAGGCTCGGTACTAGCAAGGTGTACCTATTAGTGATTTAGTGATAGCGATTTATATATATTTTTTTATTTATTTTACATTATTTTACAAACACATTGCTGCTTATTGCACTTCTGGTTAGATGCTAAACTACATTTCGTTGCGTTGTACTTGTACATGTATAATGACAGTAAAGTTGAATCTAATCTATATATATATATATATATATATATATATATATATATATTGCCTCACCTGATTGTCTGTCTGTTACAAACACAGTAACAGTGCAGGGAACACAAAGCGAGAGTTTGCTCTTTAAATAGTCAGACTACACCTGGATAAGGTAGGAAAATTAGTGATAGGAATATATACCTGTATGTAGTTGCAAATTTACAAATAATACACACAATCAGAGACCTGAGACCAGATTGGACCTGTAATTGAGATGGGTCTTCGTTTTTGTATTTTATAATTTATATTACTGTGTTCCATTGTGAGTATATAAATAAAAACCGTATTAATAATACCAAACATTGGATATTATGTGTTTTTACATTAGTAATTCATGTAATTTTTTTACACATAATTTGGTAATAAATTAAGCTACAAAAAAATCTAATGAGCCACTTGGGAGCCAAAAGAGCCGGCTCTCCGAAAAGAGCCAGAATTCCCATCACTAGTACCTAAGAAAATGGCCGGAGAGTGTAAAGGAGCAATAACGGTTACTCTGGGGTGAAATACTTACTGCGGTAGGTGCAGACAGGACTGATTTGAGACGCAGCCATCACTTTGCGCGCATGCGCAATGTTGTAAGGCGAGCTGGATCGTATGCGAAGTGAACTTTCTTGAATAAGGCAGTTAATTTTGTCGTGATATTTGCTAAATATTATCTATAAAATGGGCTATAACTGACTATATATATATTATAGGTCATGTAGAAATACTATATATATATATATATATATATATATATATATATATATATATACAATATATATATATATATATATATATATATATATATATATATATATATATATATATATATATATATACATAAAAAAAAATATATATATATATATTATATATTATATATATATATATTTTTTTTTTAGCATCTCCACGTCAGCTCCGATTGCTGTTGTCTGGATTTAAGAGAATGAAATGAAGAGAATAAAATGTTGCATTCTTGCACATAACTGTTTAGCAATGCAATCCTGTGGCCCTTTAATGGAGAAACATCCCTCCTGGTCCGCCTCTTCCATTTAAGGCTATGCGAGCCTGTCCACAGCAGCATACTAGCGTACTACGTAGTATGTGAAAACACTACGCCACCTATTGGCACCGTAGTATTTTAGAATAGTATGTAGTACGCTAGTATGCCGTAGCTTGCAGTAATCGGCCGTTAAAAAGTGACGCGTCACTCTTCTCTCTGGCGTCATGGCGGGTTGAGTGACTGGTGGTAATAACGTTAGTTATGTTAAGTACTGTAGGTACTGTTTGCGTGTACGGTGTGATACCTAGCATAGCGTTTAGTAGTCGTAGCGCCTGTATGCGAAGTGTGCGCGTGTGAGTGTGTAAGTATGTGAGTGTGTTTCGGCTTTATTTTGCTTCCTGCTTCCATGAGCTGAGCTTCACTCCCCTTTAAACGCAGAAGTTTTTATAGGAATAACGCGCAAGAGTTTGTAATCTACGAGTGGAAAGGGGATATTTATGTTCGTCTGTGTTTATCAGGTGAGTAATACCAGTTCTGTTTAACGTTATGTCAATGGTGTGTTTATTGAGGAACTGGAATTGCAGCTGCATGAATTCCGTACAGTGTCAAAATGCAAACGCTTCCTTCTTGATCTGCACTGAAGTCCAGATGCGTGTTTAGATGGTGTTTTGGGTCTACACTAGATTAATATCGATATACTGTAGAACTCATTTGCACAGACTTGTTATGCTTAGGTGATCTGTACAACAATCATTAACACAATACATTATTATATGAATCATTTCATATATCAGAAAGAATAGCAGAGTTTTTATTGATTCTGTACAGTGTTCACAACTACATTTACAACAAGCAGAAGCCCTTATCCACATAGACTTACAACTGATGCAGTCTTCCAGCTAACATTCCAAAAAACTGCAGGGTTAAGTGCCTTGCTCAAGGGCCGACAGTGGCAGCTTTGGCAAAGCCAAGACTTGAACCCTCCACCTTCTGGTCAAATAGTCCACTACTCTAACCATGGCATCATCACTACCCAGCTTTGCAATCACTGAGCGCATTATTAGAATCACTATGCTTGTACTGCATAGGGCCACCCGTTGCTCTGCAAACTCACAAAGACTCCACAAGGTGAGGAGAGATTCTGCTCCGTGTTGACATGATTGCATCATGCAATTCCTGCAATTTTTTCCGGTGCACGTTCATGCTGCGAATCCATTCTACCACATCCCAAAGGTATTCTACTGAATTCTGATCCAGTGACTGGGGAGGCTGAAGAACACTGAACTCCTTGTCAAGTTCATGAAACCAGTTTGAGATGTTTGCTTTGTGCCATGGTGCGTTATCATGCTGGAAGTAGCCATTAGCAGATGGGTAAATTGTGGCTATGAAGGGATGCACACAGTCAGCAACAATACTCAAATAGGCAATGGTATTCAAGTGGTGATTGATTTGTATTAACTGACTAAGAGCCTGCCAAGGAAACATTCCCCAACACCATTCCAGACTGTGCAGAATGTTGACAAAAGGCAGGTTTTCTTGTTGTTGGCCCCAAATTTTGACCCTGCCGTCTGTGTGCCTCATCAGACCAGCCTAAGTTTCAGTCATCAGCTGTCCAGTTTTGTCACGCCTGTGCCCACGGAAACCTCAGCTTTCTGTTCTCGACTGTGAGAAGCCTATGTCGACTTCTGCTGTTGAAGCCTATCTGCCTCAAGATTTGAGGTGCTGTGCATTCTAACGTGCTTTTCTGCTCAATACAATTGTGCAAAGTGATTATCTGAGTTACCATAGGCTTTCTGTCAGCTCACAGCCATGTCAAGCAAAGTCAGGTTTGCGAATGCTGCAGTTCACCATATTTTGGGCCAAATTAAGTGTGATGTGCACCCATACTTTGGAGTTTTTTTGGTTGTGAAGGTGTTGCCATTGCCTTGTTCTTCACTTTGTTCCAGTAAGAGGTAGTGCCCACATGTCAGAGCATTCTGGGTCAGTGTGAAAAACACATGCAAATATGACACCAACTAATTGGCAGTTAAATTCATTGTCACCTAATTTGGTTATCGAATTTAGTTGACTATGTTGATTGGCTGTTGCAACCCATTCAGTGTTTACTTTGTTGTAGACTAGTCTGCATGTAGACATCTGTGCCATGCCACAGCAGCTAAACCAGTGGTCACCAATATCCTGATTGGTTCGGTTTTGACTACTCGGGCTTAAAGACCAACATCTGCTGATCGTGTTGTTCCCCCAAATCTTATAATTCATAACAGAATTATGAATTATAAGGTTGTAATAATATAATTCCACACTGACTGTAAAACACACCACAGTGAGTACCATGGTCTTACATGTTAATCTTATTGACATCACTCGAGTAAGGTTGAGAATTCCCATTTTCATGTATGCTTTAGTGCTTGGGTGGAGCAGTGCCAGTTCAGGGTTTGTGTCCCAGTGGTGCCTTGCTGTGTCTTTGAAAGGGCAGGCCAGATTGGGGGTTTGTGGGTTGTGGAGAATCAACCCCAGGCACTGCTGAGTCTGGTGCTGTTCAGCATAAGCCAAGTGAATAGGTTCTGCACTCTCATGACTCTAATCAGGATAAGCAGGACTGAAGTATGAGAGAAAAAGCGAAAAAAAATGCTTCTAGGGTTTAAAAAAAATGAATGTGTGGCATGTGGCTTATGAATGCTGCAGGTGTGGATTCTCTTACCTGTTGTGGTGTGATTCTTAGAAATTACGCTGGGTTAAAGACCCAGTTTAAGATCAGTGTTGTTGATTACCAAAGTATACTGAACTGTCAATAAAAATAT
This sequence comes from Ancistrus triradiatus, assembly GCA_025084515.1. Lineage (NCBI taxonomy): Eukaryota > Metazoa > Chordata > Actinopteri > Siluriformes > Loricariidae > Ancistrus > Ancistrus triradiatus. The sequence goes on along the minus strand of JAJAGP010000881.1, from coordinate 105,347 downwards.
TAATATTTTGACATCTGATTTCAAAGAAGTAAGCCTTAAATTCTTCTGCACTCAGTTTGCATGGTCACTGTCCTGTCTATTAGACCTCTAGCTCCTCAATGCTGCCCATGGGATGCAGTTGGCTGAATATATTTGGTTGGTAGACTACTCTCAGAGGTGTTTAAGAGCTAGCAGCACTGCTGTGTCATTAAAGCTTTTTTTTTTGCAGTTTAAATGCCCAAGATAAACTATATTCAGTTTAAAAGACAGCATGAGAACTGCTGTCAGTGGTTTGTTTCATATAAGAAATCCCAATATTCTGTTCAGCATAATACCTCACTCCTAATATTTGCTGAAGTGCATTGTTTATAGAATATTGCAATAAACTGTGATTTAAAGGTAAGTGCCATGATATGAGCAATTCTTTAAACATGAAGCAGATTGCAGCACTGTCACAAAGTAAAGTGATCCAACTGGTCTGTACAGGACGCTGTTCTCGCATTACATCGGCAGCAACATTATCACACTGCAGTGTGTAGGAAAGGGGTCTTTACCATTCTCTGCAAAGAGCTGTGTGGTTGCAGCAATGCTAACATTGTTTTTTATTTATTTATTTATTTTTCTCCAATTCCACTTTTCCTGGTCAGTGTCAATCCTCGGAGAACAAACACAGAGCACATGACTCAGGAGGTTGTAGGTTTAAATGGGGGCTTACCTTCACTTTGACTTTAATTTCATTGTGGACAGTATGAACCCAACATATTTCATGTTTTGTCTGATGTTAGATGTGACCATTTTTTTTCTATATTGAAAGTTTTCCTTTTGCATCGTTAAACAGGCATTGGAAGTCCTGCAAGTCACATCCTAGAAGAGTGTCGTTTCTGTGATGGCATTACTAACCCTGCACAGATCACCGTCTGTCTGCACCACACCAGTAAGTTTTTATAGTTTTATAAGGTAGTTATGATAACATTTCCAAGAACTGTTATATACCTTACTATAATCATGTATAATATATTCTCTAACACGGTTATGAATTATTCTTTACCTGTAGACTAAACCAGCTTGTTCTCATTGGCTGAAAGCAGTAGTGCACACTGACGGGCGCTACTGAAACGAGTCAGTGTGAAGTGTTAATCATTATACCCCTAGGAATGTTAAATGCCCGATTACTTTCTAATTAGGTTAATGTTTGTCTTGTAAGCAGACACACAATTTTTTTGGACAACAACAAATCAAAAGTTAGGAAAATGAAATGAAAAACAAACAAACATTTATTTCATTGCCGACAGTATGAACCCAAGATATTTCATGATTTGTCTGGTCAGCATTTCATCAGTTGTGTGTATGTGTGTGTATGTGTGTGTGTATATGTGTGCATGTATATATGTATATATGTATATATATATATAGATATATATATATATATATATATATATATATATATATATATATATATATATATATATATATATATAATACAATACAATACAATACGCACACACACTGACCTGATTCTGATTCAGAAATTACTGGTGTCTTTCAGTGACTACATGTGGTTTGCCGGAATATATATATATATATATATATATATATATATATATATATATATATATATATATATATATATATAAAACAGAAAAAAAACAACAAACAACAAACAATTATATATATATATATATATATATATTATATATATATAATTTTTGTTTTGTTTTTTTTTCTGTTTTTTAGGTTTTTTTTATATATATATATATATATATATATATATATATATGGTCAGGACTGGTCTTATAAACAAACATGCAAGCTTTTAAAGCTTAGTACATAAACTGAATCCTGAATTAGTGTAAGCACTGTGCTGCTCAGGTGGGCCTCTTTCGCCATCATGCGCTGCACAAGTAAAATGTGACCGGAACAGAATCAGTAATATGAGATGCTCACTGCTATATTTTTATACTGCATACATTTATGTCTTTAGATCTGAAGTCTGTTTTCATTCCTCATGCTCCGCGATTCCGTTCGTATTCCCCGCATTGCAGAAATCATAAGGCCCTACTAATCTGTGTGTAGGCTTTTCCCATAACAGTGATAATTCCGATGTTCAAGCGTTGTCTACTTCAACTCTAATTGAACAGCTTTTTTTCCACTCCACTCTTGTCTTTTCCATACTACCTGATTGTGGCATGATAGTTTTAGCCACACATCATTTCAGATACCGTAGAGAAAAGTGGATTCATTTAGCCGGACTGAAATCTGATTGCTCTATGATTGCAAATCAGTTCATAAAATCTGACCACAGACATTTGTTTGTATAAGTCAAGCTATGCGAAAGTTGTTTGCTAAAGCAGTAAATCCAGTTTTTTTTATTACCTTGGAACATATTCAGTATGACATAATGTAGAGTGACTAGATTTGCACCTCTGTGTCACCTGCATTGGCATTCTGCATGAAATGACTAGATGTAAACTAGATCGTAGTGTAAAGGGGTGTAGCAGAATGAAGAAAGTGATGTCAATAAAGCACCCTCATTTAAATATTGGGACACAAACAGTTCACATCACATCAGCCTGATAAGAATGTGTTGTGAAAAAAAAAAACAATATTCCTCAAAGAAGGATTGGAAGGTTTGCATATATTTACCTCTACAGTGTACAGTATCATTAAATGATTCATGGACTTTGGATTCTGCTGTGTAAACGGCAAGGGCACAAGCCTAAACTGAAGACCCGTTATCTCTGATATCTCAGATAGCTCTGCATCAAGAGCTGTCATTCATAGATAGCTGCTATAACTACATGGGCAAGGGATCACGAGCAAGGAAGTTACGTTCAGAAATGGCACTTAAAACTTTATTGTGCAGAATGGAATCCAGAAGTGGCGTCAACTGCTCTGGTCACAGGCATATGGGATGTGCCATAACACACAGTGGAAATGTGTATTGTGGTCAGATGAATTAGTATTCCAGACCTTTTTTTAGAGTTGAGTAGAGTGCATATTATGTAGAGGGTGTTTCACTGACCATAATTATGCAAACGGTATTTAAATATATCTTTCTGTAATTGTTCGCAATTGCCATGGTGAGTCTATTGTGCTATGTATAAACATCTGGTTATAAATATGAACTAAACCATATAAGGTGAATATGAGCCTCAGTTTAAAAAGGGTTGCTGACTAAAGATTAAAGTGTGATGAAATCACACAGTTGATCTGTTAAATGTTAGAACGTCAGTGTCTGTGTCATCGCTGCAGTTTTGCTATAAACATTAGGCCTCAGCGGTAGCAATCTAGTACATCAAGCAGTGCATGGAGTCTCATTTGTCAGATCATTTGCACACCCATCCCTTCTTCCATTTCTTCCATTCCTCACTTTCTTCTGTGCCTTTACATTTTTTTTGCTTTGCTTCTTGTTCCAACTTTCATATCTCTTTCAGCCTTATTGACATATTGGAGTACAGTATAGTCATGTGGTGCTTCTCTGTGGTATGTAAACACTCCGTCATTTCTTCTCTTTTACTTTTTTTTCCTCCATGCAGACCTGTTGAGCTTTTTCTGCAGACTTTATGTAATGTTTGTAAGTGTAATCCGGTGATTCTGGTTACTTAATGTGATACACACATCACTGAGAGATGTCTACAATATTGGATTTGGATTAAGGGCTTTTTTTCCCTTCTCATACTGGATTTTCAGCGTGTAATAATAAGAGATCTCTGCATGTCTGTACTCTCGTCTCTCTTTGCCTGGACTTGTCAGTTGCATAACAGGTAATGCTACTGTCTCCAATTTCTTCTCTGGCGTTCTCTATTAATCTCTCTCTTTTCCTGCCCTCCACTATCTCATTTCAGACGAATTTCCTCAGTGTCACATCATAACGTCTTTAATCACCCTGCACTGCTAAACTTCTGTCCATTAGTGGTTTCCTCTTTCTCATTTCTCTCACCCATCCTTCCCTTCCAAAAAAACGTATCTTACATTATGAAAGACGTAGCCATGTTTGAACTTGCCCTCTTACTCAACCCTTAGTACTCACTGATATAAGCTCACATTATACATGTGATACAATAGAATGGGTTTATTTCTGCTCTTGATAAAGCTCTCCTCTTTTTTTTAAGGATGAGACCCTATCAAGAAGAGAGAGACTCCAGAAGAGGTAAATGATCATGATTCATTAAGATGGATTAAATTCAATACATTACACACTGATAAGCTAAAACATTAAAGCCACCTGGTCTGTAACAGTGTTTACGTAGGTACTGTGACAAATTGACGTCCACAAGAATGCCCAAACAGGGTTTCCCATCAGAACATTATCCACCCCCCCATGCATGTAAATGTGTTCCTTGTTAAAGTTGCTGAGGTCTTAACTCATTAACCTTTCTCCCACAAACACATCAGGGGTGGCACTGTGTTTTTAGCATGGTTGGACTCTACCAACTCTGACTCTGGAATTGTATGTCCACCCCATGTCCGTGTGGGTTTTCCTTGGGTATGCCGGTTTCCTCCCACATTCCAAAGATGTGCATTAGGTTAATTGGTCTTTCTAAATTGGCCCACTATGAATGTGTCTGACTGCTTGTTTTTGTCAGGAATAGCCTACATCCCAGAGCCTAATATGTGCTTTTGTAATGAGATAATCAACGTTATGTTATTTGGTCTGCGCGTGGTTTTATTGTTGTGGCTGATCAGTTTACACAGTGTACAAGATACATAATTTAATGTCTTAATGTTACTATTAGAGTTGGGGAAATTGAGTCGCATGATTTGATTTGAGACTTCCTTGACTAATATTGATAAATGATTCGACTTCACTTGGTGTTCATGAATTGAGACTTGACCTAATGACTGAATGACTTGATTTTGTTATTAAATATTTGCATTTTTAGGTGTTGATAAATTAGTCATTTTCAGTTTTTTGGTAGATTAGTACAATCCCAAATAAAAAAAACTGGGACAGTATGGAAAATGCAAATAAATAAATAAATACATAACATATGTGCAGAGTTCCTTACATTTTCTTTTATGTTAATTTACTTGCAGATAGTATGAACCCAAGATATTTCTTTTTTATTTATTTATTTTTATTTTATTTTATTTTTTTCTGGTCAGCTCCATTTCATTTGTTAATAAACATTCATTCTTGGATTTCAGACCTACAAAACATACTAAAAAGTTTAGCAATTTAGGGCTAGTAATAAGGAATATATGCCATGTTAGGAACACTGGATATATTTTTTATTTACATTTTCCATACTGTCCCAACTTTTTCTGATTTGGGGTTGTTGATTTTTGTTGAAACATGATTAAGTGGTTTCTGTTTGAACGCGCACAAAACTTGGAAACCTATCAGAACGCGGGATACCAGCATAGACAAACGTACGGAGAAGCTCAAAGCATGGAAGCGGCTATTCCAAAAGCAGTGAAGTTTGGATTCGAGGTTTATGATATCTTTGAAATCATTAAGAAGAGAACAGCAATATGCAAGGTTTGCAGATAAAAAATCAGCAACACGACCACCATGACATCCAATTTAATGTGTCACTACAAAACTCAAAGGTGCATGCGTATCTTGTATGCCTTGTTGTTAATTGTAAAAGCCGACTTTTTGTTGTTTAATGTTACCTCCATCTCTTAGTATTGTTGAAATGAAGATATCTCCATATGTTTAAGTATGTTAAAAAAAAAAAGCAAAGGTTTTCATTGGGAGTCCTATTAACTATTTGGTATGATGAGCTCAACAGATGACTTTCTGATTGGCCCTTCTTTCTGTTATCTGTTTATCTGGTACGTCTTTGTGTCTGCACAACATTCCTTGTGTATATTACCTTATATATGCATCCTATACCCCATATGTGGACCCTAGTTTGAATTTTGGTAGTGCCTCCATCCTGGCTGGATGGTCCACAGAAGCAACAGGCCTTGTAATGGAGATTGAGGTCACCTTGCTGCCACTGCAATTAAAATGCTGACAAAGATGGCAGATGTGTAGGGCAGTAGTGTCACATTTCTCCATGGAGGCAGGCCTTCAGTACTGAAGTCTGGACAGCATGGGGTGGGAAATGTTGATAAGTAGAATTGGCCATTTAGAGATTTTGGAGGGAAAGGGGAAAAAATCTACAACAAGAAAACAAATGTGGTTGTGCAGCAGCTAAGGTACCAGTGTATTGACCTATAATTGGGTTCAATCCCAGCATTGCCAAGTTGCCACTGTTTGGTCTTTGAACAAGGCCCTAAATTGCTTGGATTGTACCTCATTAGATGGTATCAGTTGTAAGTATCTCTGGATAATTGTCTGCTAAATGCTGTAAATGTGCAAAAGTCTTAGGCCACCATTAGATTTGTTGTTTTAGCAAGGTATAATGACCATATGTAGCAGACTGATGACTTGGATTTGTCACTCCATAATACTGTTTTCCACTGATCTTCATTCTAATATTTGTGAGCTTTAGCATATCTTTGCCTTTTCCCTCCTGTACCCCTTCCAAAAAAGTGGTTTCCTGATCAAGTTTCTTCAGACTCTAGAAAGGTCAACTTGGCATCAGGCTGCCAGATGCTGCTCTTGTTCAAGTGTAAGGGGAGGCCACACTAAATACTTGCCTACACATTTCCTGTGTTTACTTGTTGTATTTTAGTAAACAGTCTGAGAAAGAATTATATAAGGTCATTATACTATTGCTAAAACAATGGTATATTTAATCCAATGGTGGCCTAAGACTTCTGCACTGGACTGTATGTTAAAGGACAAATTCCGATAGCAGGGTTTGACTGTAGCCAAATAAAATTAAATGAACTAACATTAAATTTCAAGCCGAACTTCTACTCATGTCTGCTGATTTAGCGAGTGATGCTAAACAATGGGTGCTTTCCAATGCTCCCTTTGAGTCCTCACTCCTCTGTTCTTCTAATAGGGTTGCCAAATTTCAAACTGGACTAAACCATACACGGTGCCTCCAGTAAGCAAGCATGCCTGCTTTAGTAAATATGGTTTGTGTCTGTTCCTTTGTTGTCACATCCCCTACAGACATCCTCGAAGGGTGCAGTTGAGACACAAAGAAGGGAAGCAAGAAAAGAAATCTAGGAAGTGCATTAAAAGAAACGACACACACCCTGTGTACTGAGGATGAAAATAGTTCCAGTTTTGAAATATTATTACTACTGTTTTTAGTTTCGAGATATGCTCACAATACCTACATCTATGTGTAATTGTCACTGTCAGAAACCATAAAGGATGTCTGTTTAGATTACATAACAACTTAACAGTGGCTTAGGGTTTGAGTGTGATAGTTTAGGCATGCAAAATGATGATGTTCAATGTGTTCCCCTTACTTGATAAAACATCAGTGTTGTATCTCCAGTGCAAAACTAACTTCTGAAGTTAAACTTGTCTTTACAGACTTTGTAAGTGGAATGTGCTAATGTGGGTTATTGTTACTGTATCATTTGAATTAACCTGAACAAGCAAAATCAGCCACATTCACTACAGTGCTGTGCAGAAGTATTTAGGCTACCATTTAGATTTATTGTTTTGGCAATGGTGTAATGACCGTATATAACATACAGTGGTGTGAGAGAGTGTTTGCCCCAATCCTGATTTCCTATTTTTTTCCATGTTTGTCACACTTACCGTAAGCATTTCGGAACATCAAACCAATTTAAATATTAGTCAAAGAACACACCTGTAAACACAAAATGCAGTTTTGAAAAAAGGTGTTTATTTTTAAGGGAGAAAAAAAATCCAAACCTACAGGGCACTGTGTGAAAAACTTATTAGGTTTAGGGGGCAATCATTTTTTTTCACACAGGGCAATGTAGGTTTGGATTTTTATTCTCCCTTAAAAAGAAACACCTTCATTTAAAAACTGCATTTTGTGTTTACTCGTGTTGTCTTTGTGTAGCATATCTTAGAAAGTGGTTTTTTGGCTGCTACAAAGACAATGCAAAGACAACTGTCTTGATCAAGCTTCTTCAGACTGTAGAAGGGCCATCTTGGCATCCTGAAGAAGCTGGCAGATGGTGCCATTGTTCAAGTGTAAGGGGAGGATATACTAAATTCTTCCCACTATAGCCTATGTAAACTGGTTTTGTTTCTGATTTATTTTTTTATGTTTGTTTTTTAATACTGCATACACATTTCCTGTATTTTGTGGTTGTATTCAAATAGAGAGACTGAGAAACGTGTGTGTGTGTGTGTGTGTGTGTATAGATAAAAATAGGTAGGTGTGTATGTAGATAAAAATAGGTAAAAGAGATATATAGGCTTTTTGCACAGTACTGTATGTATACAGTAAAAGATTTGTGAGGTCTCGAGTTTGTAAATTCCTTTAAATATTTCTGTCCTGATCTAATCAGATGACCCAATATAATGACTTGACTGGTCCATAATTTTTTGTACACTCAGATCATGTTAATGTCATCTGTAATTCTCTTTAATTATTGTTGTTTTGATGTTTACAGGGAAAGTTTTGCCTTTGTCAAAGGGGCAGTGCTTCTGCTGGAGGAAGGAGCAAGGGAGGAACCAAATGATGAAACCACACCTCCTCTGTATTCAAGCACTCGAGTCGTGGGTGGAACCTCTGACTCTAAGCACAGGCATTTACAAGCAATGGTTTCATTGCTAAGGCCAGAAGACACTATCAAACTGGTATGGCTTCAGTTTACACTTCCAGTCCGCTCGGCGATTGTTGGCATCCCTGGTTAATTGCTTAATTGAAATAAATTGAGTCTGCTTTATAAATCACTCATTTTGTGTGTGTGTGTGTGTGTGTGTGTGTGTGTGTGTGTGTGTGTGTGTGTGTGTGTGTGTGTGTGTGTGTGTGTGTGTGTGGCACAACCATTAACAGTCCTGCATTTAATACTTTGTACAACTTGCATTTGCCAATGAAACAGCACTTCATCCAGCATCCTACATAACATAACATCCTGTAAGCTTGAGATCATCCCTATTTACAGCGTCTCTCTAGATCGTCCAGGGTCTTAGGTCCTCTCTTGCCCATGCTCCGCTTTAGTTCACCACACAGATTTTCTATGGATCAGGGGACTGAGATGGCCATGGCAGAAGCTTAATTTTGCGTTTGTGTTCAGGGCATATGTATTGGATTTAACAGTGGACATCAGTTTCTTTTCAGTGTAATCATCTTTCTTTTTACGCCAACCCCAAATTGAGCATTTCGTGCCATTAAGCTCAATATTCTTTTCATCAGACCATAGAAAACAGTTTCAGTTAAAGTTCTAGTAGCATTTAGTAAACTCCAGACAGTTTTTTTGTTGTTGTTGTTGTTAGATACAGGAAAGGCGTTTTCCTAGAAAGCCTTCCAATAAATCTGCTGGCTTGGAGGCAGCATCTGATCGTAGTTTTGGAGGCTTAGTGACAACAAAATGGTACTATTCCATTTAAATCACCAACAGAGGTTCTTGGATTTTTTTCTATTACCATCCCTGGTATTGTGCATGAGGCCAAACTAAACATGGGTCTTCATTCAGGCACGCTTGTCAGAGTTCCACTTGATTGTGAGTATTCAGATAAGTTCCACTACAGATATGAGTATTTTCTGGCGAGTAACCAATGTTTTTTATTTGTTTATTTATTTATTTTATTTTATATTTTATTTTTTAATATAGCATTTACCATTTTAGTAGTTACAGTGGGGCAAGAAATTATTTAGTCAGCCACTGATTGTGCAAGTTCTCCTACTTTGAAAGATGAGAGAGGTCTGTAATTTTCATCATAGGTACACTTCAACTATGAGAGACAAAATGAGAAAAAAAATCACGTTTGTAGGAAAATCATGGTGGAAAATAAGTATTTGGTCAACCACAAACAAGCAAGATTTCTGGCTCTCACAGACCTGTAACTTCTTTAAGAAGCTCTTCTGTCCTCCACTCATTACCTGTATTAATGGCACCTGTTTGACCTCGTTACCTGTATAAAGGACACCAGGAAGAAAATTGTAGACCTACACCAGGCTGGGAAGAGTGAATCTACAATAGGCAAGCAGGTTGGTGTGAATAAATCAACTGTGGGAGCAATTGTAAGACATACAAGACCATTGATAATCTCCCTCAATCTGGGGCTCCATGCAAGATCTCATCCCGAGGGGTCAAAATCCCAGAACTACAAGGAGGGACCTAGTTAATGACCTGCAGAGAGCTGGGACCAAAGTAACTAAGGCTACCATCAGTAACACACTGCGCCGAGAGGGACTCAGATCCTGCAGTGCTAAGCGTGTCCCCCTGCTTAAGCCAGTACATGTCCAGACCCATGTGAAGTTTGCCAGAGAGCATATGGATGATCCAGAAGAGGATTGGGAGAATATCATGTGGTCAGATGAAACTAAAATAAAACTTTTTGGTAAAAACTCAACTCGACATGTTTGGAGGAAGAAGAATGCTGAGTTGCACCATACCTACTGTGAAGCATGGAGGTTAAAACATGCTTTGGGGCTGTTTTTTTGCATAGGGGACAGGATGACTGATCCGTGTTAAGGGAAGAGTGAACGGGGCCATGTATCGTGAGATTTTAAGCCAAAACCTCCTTCCATCAGTGAGAGCATTGAAGATGGAACGTGGCTGGTCTTCCAGCATGACAATGATCCCAAACACACTGCTCGGGCAACGAAGGACTTGTTCCGTAAAAAAGCATTTCAAGGTCCTGGAGTGGTCTAGCCAGTCTCCAGACCTCAACCCCATAGAAAATTTGATCTGCATGGAGGAATGGACTGAAATACCAACTACAGTGTGTGCAAACCTGGTGAAGACTTACAGGAAACGTTTGACATCTATCATTGCCAACAAAGGTTATGTTAAAAAATATTGAGTTGAACTTTTGTTATTGACCAAATACTTATTTTCCACCATAATTTAGAATTAAATTCATTAAAATCCTACAATGTGATTTCCTGGATTTTTTTTTCTTATTTTGGCCCTCATTGTTGAAGTGTACCTATGATGAAAATTACAGACCTCTCTCATCTTTCTAAGTAGGAGAACATGCACAGTCAGTGGATTTATATATAAGTACTTTATTGCCCCACTGTATCAATACACCAACACTTTTTTCATATTTAATTTTTTTGCTTTGTTGTCTTTCCGTTGTTGAAGAATGACCGTGTGTGTGTGTCTGTCTGTGTGTACATACCCAAGTGAAACAGGAAGTTGTGGATTACTGCTTGAAAGTTTAAACAAAACCTTTTTAATATCTTTTTACTTATCTTTACAAGAGGTACCAATATAATGTAATATAATAGCACTGCACAGCCATACGATTGGATAATATAAACTAATATAAACTTCAAACAGAATGCATTGTTCATTGCTTGTTCTTCGGTTGCTCCTGTTAGGATCGCCACATATTACACTGGGGTTAGGTTTTACGCCCAATGCCCTTCCTGCTGCAACTCCCAATTTATCTGGGCTTGTGACCTGCACTAAATACAGTGGCCGAACACTCGCACTTTAGAGAGACCAGTTGACCTAAATGGATATCTTTGGTGTGCGGGGAAACCAGAGTACCCAGAGAAAACCCATGGGGCGAACATGCAAAATCCACTCACACATGGTGTCTGGGAGTCGGGAATAGAATTGAAGATCTCTGGAGCTAACTTTTTTTTGGCACTGAACCTGAAAGCATTTATTACTTAGTAACAATTCAGATAAGATAATTTTCACCATACCTTGCTTGATTCATTCATAACATTTCATTGTGACTTTTCTGGTGTAGAGTTTCAAGGCATCATGATTACCAGAATGATAGGTTTATAAATCAAACTATTTGATAGATACTTTCATTAGCAAGGGATTGTGTTAGTGTGTTTGTGACTGGTGGTTTAGGCGTTGGGCTGTTGATGAGGTCCAGTGACTTTGCCACTGATTGCCCTGGGGTATAAACTCAAGAGGCAGAGCCTCCTGATATAGTGGCTCATGGGACTTTCAGAGTGGACCTTCAAGCTGCCATTTCTCTGCTAATTGACCAGCGCTTCTCCACTCTGTAGATATGAACTCATTCATCTTGTGTACGTTCTCTACTGTCCGATAGCTATTTCTTTTAGAGCTACAATTTCTTTATTGCATAACGAACCCTTAGCTTAGTTATATTAAAGTGGAGAGTGTAGGTAAGAAACAATTCAGAATGCCATTTTCTGCTGCTGTTTTCTTGTAAAAAATATCTTTTATATTTGCATTATAGTAGACTGAAAATACTGTGTGAATATGCTAATGTCTTTTCACCATCCATTTTGGTCAATGCCCTGTTTCACAGAACATGTGGACATTAAACAACGCATACCTGTAGTGGGTTAGTTGTTTTGGATATTCGCATTATATAACAGGAATCCATACTGTATAAAAGTAGTAGAGTAGGATAGTAGAGTTTGACTCCATTATAATTATAGACTCATATGAACTTGTAGATAGTGAGTGTTTACATGCTATTAATAATAATAAAATCGGATTCGTCAGTAATCCAGTCAATGAGTTTACATGCGCTAAGTAATCAGATAATATGTAACCTCCAGGTTTACATGGCTCGGGCAATAATCGGATTTCTAATTTTCAACCAGTTAATAATGTCACAGAAAGATGTGACTTAAAGTACGATCTTTAATTATTAAATATCAAAATTCTTAATTTCCTCAAGCATAAACTGTGGACCAGGCAACCGTGTTTGATTCTGCTAGCTACTCTGCTTGCATGTGCAGACTGAGAAAACCGATTTAAATCAGATTAAGGATATACTTGTGCACAGAAATGCAATCACAGATAAAATACAGTGCTCTGTATCGGATTTCATAATGATTTCAAGATCATTGATTTCAAGATCAATGATTTCAGCAGTACGTTGTTTACATGACCACTTGAATAATTGGACAACTGCAGACATCTGATTATGGTCGGATCATTAAATGCACGTAAACCCACTCAGTGACTTGTTAATGCCACATTTACAAGTCATACTGTAATTATGTGGCATGTCATGTATCTGCAATTCAAACTGATGCTTTGATCTTTACTGTAAAAGCCACTTGTCTAGCCACAACCCCACAGTATGTGAAAAGGACAGCAGCTCGGTTGGTTAATTAACAGCTTGATGAATAAACTGGACAAGTCTTGTTTGTGAACAACATTCTCTGGTGTTATGGAAGTCGGTGTCTGTGATGTTTTTCATCTGTAACTATGGATACGTGTTATTTATGGCTACTGCAAGAATGGAACTGATGTAACTGTTCATACTGAAAGAGTGTGTTATTCTAGCATCATTGCCAACTGATTAAACTAATAATAATAAATAAATTGAAAGTGCAAAGTTTTGTTACACTTAACAACAACATTTATGACCAGATAATGGGTAAAAAGATTTTTTATGGGGGGAAAAAAAATCAATAAAAATTAAATACATGCAATGTATAAACAGAGCAGTGCACATGGTAGCAGCATCTTTTTTGTTTTTCATCCCAGTTCTACTTAAGAACAGCAAGTTGCAATGCTGGAAACAAAGTTTTCATATTCTCATAAATGCCCCCACTCATAGTAATGTTCTCTCAGCATCACTTTTTAGTTTTTAGTCTATTTTCAAATATCGCCCGATGACGATTATCTCAAAATGGCAATCATTGGCCTGATTTAATCAGTCTATTTCTAGTCCTAAGCACTGAAACATTGTTTATTTGTTTACTTAACATCTTATCAGCATCAATGGCTGGGAACTCTGGAGCTGTGAGGCAATCTCACTAACCACTTGTGTCACTGTGCCATCCACTTATAAGTATTTAGTCACCCACAAACAAGCATGATTTCTGGCGTTCACAGACCTTTAACTTCTTCTTTTAGAAGCTCTTCTGTCCTCCACTCGGTTCCTGTATTAATGGCACCTGTTTGACCTCATTATCTGTATAAAAGACACCTGTCCACAGCCTCAAGCAGTCAGACTCCAAACTCAACCATGGCCAAGACCAAAGAGCTGTCGAAGGACACCAGGAAGAAAATTGTAGATCTGCAGCAGGCTGGGAAGAGTGAATCGACAATAGGCAAGCAGATTGGTGTGAATAAATAAACTTTTTGGGAGCAATTGTAAGAAAATGGAAGACATACAAGACCATTGATAATCTCCCTTGAACTGAGGCCCCACTCAAGATCTCATCTTGTGGGGTCAAAATGATCATGAGAATGGTGAGCAAAAATCACAGAACTGCACTGAGGGACCTGATGAATGACCTGCAGAGAGCTGTGACCAAAGTAACAAAGGAAACGGTAACACGCTACGCCGAGAGGGACTCAGATCCTGCAGTGCCAGGCGTGTCCCCCTGATTAAGCCAGTACATGTCCAGGCTCGTCTGAAGTTTGCCAGAGAGCATATGGATGATCCATAAGAGGATTGGGAGAATATCATGTGGTAATATCAGAACTTTTTTGTTAAAACTCAACTCGTTGTGTTTGGAAGAAGAAGAATGCTGAGTTGCATCCCAAGAACACCATACCTACTGTGAAGCATGGAGGTGGAAACATCATGCTTTGGGGCTGTTTATCTGCAAAGGGGACAGGAGGACTGATCCGTGTTAAGGGAAGATTGAACAGGACCATGTAGCGTAAGATTTTAAGCCAAAACCTCCTTCCATCAGTGAGAGCATTGAAGATGAAACGTGGCTGGTCTTCCAGCATGACAATGATCCCAAACACACTGCTCGGGCAACGAAGGTGTGGCTTCGTAAAAAGCATTTCAAGGTCCTGGAGTGGCCTAGCTAGTCTCCAGACCTCAACCCCATAGAAGATTTGTGGAGGGAGTTGAAAGTCCGTGTTTCCCCAAATGATCACTGCTCTAGAGGAGATCTGCATGGAGGAATGGACCAAAATACCAGCTACAGTGTGTGCAAACCTGGTGAAGACTTACGGGAAACGTTTGACCTCTGTCATTGCCAACAAAGGTTATGTTACAAAGCATTGAGTTGAACCAAATTTATTGACCAAATACTTATTTTCCACCATAATTTACAATTAAATTCTTTAAAAATCCTACAATGTGATTTCCTGGATTTTTTTTTTCCCCTCATTTTGTCTCTCATAATTGGTGTCAAGTAGAACTTGCACAATCAGTGGCTGACTAAATACTTTTTTGCCGCACTGTATATCCCTGAATTCACTGGGCACAGGTGGACATGTACATTGGATTGGCTGCCAGTCCATCACCAAAGAGGTTGCTCTTGCACAGCCAGTGGAATGCTTCCCCATTCATTTCCATTCCCCAGCCCATTTTGGTTTCCTTTCTCTCAGACACGGTCAGTTGTGATCTGGGGAAAGCCCAGCTCGAATCGGGCATCACAGCTGTTGGGCTAGTAAAATGGCAAGAGGAAGAACTTAATTTTGTGGCATACAGCTTGACATATTAACACATCGAATTTCAAAAAAGTAATCAAAGTTTTCTCTCTCTGTCTTTTCCAGGCTGTGTGCTTGGAGTCAGTAAGTGCAGTTAGACTGAGATATTTACTAATTGTAACAACAACCAGTCGCAAACATGAGAGTCTACTGCTCGGTATGGACTTTCCAAACATGCTCAGGTCAGTTGAAAGTATAGCTCACACAGCATCATCTTTAAATGCTTTTCACTGTCAGGATTTCTGGTTCTACTTTTGCAACACTTGCCACATCTCATCTGTCAAATGAACACTGAAGACGGTATGCACAACCAGCATAAAATATTATCCCTCTCTCTTTCTTTTTTTTTTTTGTTTTCAGTGAAGTATGCACTATCGGGCTTGTCTTGCCCATATGGAGCAACACGCAGGTGTACCTTGATGGAGATGGGTAAGACGGTCTTTTGTAGTAAGCATACACACAATAAATAATCAGGGACCATATTCATAAAGGTTCGTAGTACTAAGAGTTGCTCTTGGTGACAAAATTTTAAAAGTCCTCTTAAGGTTAGGAGTAGTAAAGATGAAAGTTGTTCATAAAGCATCTTAACTCCTAAAAGAGCTCCCAAGGTTAAAACCTGTTAGGAGGCTTTGGAGTTCTCTTAAATAGAGGAGAAAACAGCAGAAAGACAAACAGGCAGAAGAAATGTTCTCCAAACACTGCATAACAGTGTGTTAATCAAATGCTATCGATTAGATCATGCAGCAATGATGTTAGTGGTTGACCTTATTAGAGATGCGCTCACATCTCCTACCAAGCGCGAAAGTGCCATATCACCCGAAATCAGCAGCAATCAAAGTAACTGAAAAGAAGCTGCATTTTCTCCAGTTAATAGGCTGTCCAATAGATTAAGTAGGCTAGAAAAATTACCATCATGGTAAGTGAACTTTCAATAAAACAAAGCAAATAAAATAGAAATAAGGTGGTGCTTGAGAGTTTGTGAACCTTGTGGGACTATGGTGGCATAGCGGTTAAGGTACTGGACTCTGGCCCAGAAGGTCCAGGGTGCAAATCCCACCTCTACCAAGCGGCCACTGTTAGGCCCTTGAGCAAGATTCTTAACCCACTATATGCTTGGATTGTACCTATTGTAAGTCGCTCTGGATAAGGGCGTCTGCTAAATGCTGTAAATGTAAATGTAAATGAACCCTTTAGAATTTTGAATGCAGTGTTTTCCTTTCTCCAAACATGACGCTTTTCTTTTAAACCAAAAAATTCTATTTTGGTCTCATCCATCCACAAAACATTCCTCCAATAGCCTTCTGGCTTGTCCACATGATCTTTAGCAAACTGCAGACAAGAAGCAATGTTCTTTTTGGAGAGCAGTGGTCTTCTCATGCAACCCTACCATGCACACTATTGTTGTTCAGTGTTCTTCTGATGGTGGACTCATGGGCACTAACATTAGCCAATGTGAGAGAGGCCTTCAGTTGCTTAGAACTTACCTTGGGGTTCCTTGGGACCTCGCCAACTATTACACACCTTGCTCTTAGAGTGATCTTTGTTGGTCGACCACTCCTGGGGAGGGTAACAATGGTCTTGAATTTCGCCCATTTGTACACAATCTGTCTGACTGTCGATTGGTGGAGTCCAAACTCTTTAGAGATGGTTTTGTAACCTTTTCCACCCTGATGAGCATCAACAACTCTTTTTTTTTTTTTTTTTTTTTTTTTTCCCTGAGGTCCTCAGAAATCTCGTTTGTTCGTGCCATGATACACTTCCACAAACGTGTTGTGAAGAGCAGACTTTGATAGATCACTGCTCTTTAAATGAAACAGGATGCCCACTCACACCTGGTTGTCATCCCATTGATTAAAAATAACCTGACTCTAATTTCACCTTCAAATTAACTGCTAATCCTAGAGGTTCACATACTTTTTCCACTCACTTATATGTAATATTGGATCATTTTCCTCAATAAATAAATGACCAGGTATAATATTTTTGTCTCATTTGTTTAACTGGGTTCTCTTTATCTACTTTTAGGACTTATGTGAAAATTTGATGACGTTTTAGGTCATATTTATGCAGAAATATAGAACATTCTAAAAGGTTCACAAACTTACAAGCACTTTAATTATGAGAGTGTTTATTTCCCTATTTGTGAGCATGTTGTGCCATACCTAGCAACCAGGTCAACCCCACCTCCTCACTAAAATAAAAGGTTTTTGTGTTATTCTTGCTCAGAGTTGTTCTGAGATAGCTTCTGAATCACTCTTAAGTTAAAACTCCTAGGTAGGAGTTTTTAAGCTAAGTTAGGAGCTCTCTAAGAGGATTCTTAGAATCTTTAAGAATATGGCCACAGGTATGTTGAAAACACGTTTCATTGGGGAAAAAATCCTCAAAAAACTTTGAGGTAATAGACACAAACAGCCTGTTTACACCTTTCATTACCATGAGTTTCATATCAGGTTTGTATCTGGATATACATTTATGTGCTGTGTAACGTCCGTATAGCGTCCTGTGTTTTAGTGTTCAATTTTAAGTAATAATAGTATTAATTCAAGCACAATATGAAAACATTTATTACTGTACTGTACAATACAGTACAGTGGTACCTTGGTACTCGAACTGCTCCGTGCTCAAGCATTTTGGTCCTCCACCTGTATTCAAAGAGAATTCTGGTTTGGTGCTCGACCACTTACTCGGCACTCGACCATAGTGCTAAAACTTGTATGAGACTCGAGATCTTTTAGATTTTGGTCAAAAAGTTTTGTGACTTTTAGATATCTTAAGTGCAACTATAAAAATTGAGAGAAAGTATGTACATCATATTGTATTTGCTCATAATTCTCTCTTTGTAGAGTTTTAATGAAACTAAGGTAAATTATTTTGTACATTGATGTAGATGTAGGTACATGTATACATTAGATGGGCCACAAGTCCCTTACTTGGAGACCTTGCACCTACAGTGGAACACTTCCCCGTCCTCTTCTCCTCTCCAGCCCCCTTTAGCCTTCTTTCTCTCAGAAATGGCCATTTATGTATCTGAGCAATGCCCAACTTGTCTCAGCAAAGCAGCTATATCCATCCTTTTCTGGGAAGTGTGTTGAGGGGATTCTATGCCAGTGTATTACGTTGCTAAAAGGGCGCTGGCAGTGCTTTCGAGGACAGGTGGGGGTTCCCCGTATGCATTTGCAGATGCAGATAAAGAAGGTACATTCATTTTACACTTCTATTAAATGTGGTCAAGATCTGTCGCTGACCACTTCTGAGTTAGAGTTGAGTGATCCGATCAGAATTTGGCTTGGGTGTACTGTTTGCACCTCGCTTTTAATGTGGTCACATGAAATCCGAACGTGATCAGATGAAAGCATGCCGGTGCAAGGTGTAAACAGGCTCACAAATATGTGTTGCGTCTTGTCAGGTTTGGTTGTTTGCGGTTGACTTCATATGTAGAATGCATAAATGTTTGTTCAGTCAGCTAGTTAGATCAGGGATCTTCTCACAGGAATGGTGTAGTCAATATAAGAGACTTAGTACTGCATCTAAATCCTGTTTCCAGTGTGTATAAAAACTAGATAAAGATCTGTCCAAAAGAAATGATTGTGTTCTGCTTAAAAATGCCCAAAAAACAACTATCTCGCTTTATAATCTGCATAAATCCAGAAGTAGAGCGCAAATAAGCCAGAGGTACGGAACCTATTCCGGAATTCACTGTACGCAGGCAGATGTACACCATGAAAACTGAAAAAGCTTCTGATAAGGGAATGAAAGTAATGTTTCTAAATATGTGCATAATTTCCAAATCATATCTATTTATTTGCCACTCCCCCTTTTCTTTTTTTTTCTCTATCTCTGTCTCTCAGTGGATTCAGTGTAACTTCTGCAGAAGTCAGAAGGATATTCAAGCCTGTATCTATACAGACAATGTGGTAAGTTCACAACAATACATACAGTTGAAGTCAAGTTTACATAAGCTTGAAGTCTTTAAAACTCATATTTATCCCCTCTGCAGATTCCATGTCAACAAACTATAGTTAAAGTTGTTTAGGATATCTGTTTTGTTCCAACAAATGTTTAACTTATAATTCACTGTGTCAAAATTCCAGTGGGTCAGACGTTTATATACAGGTTGATGGCCTTTAAATGGCTTGCCTGTATTTTACTTGGATCTTTGCTTGACATCATGGTAAAATCAAACGAAATCAGCCAAGGCATCAGAAAAAGAATTGTGGACCTCCACGAGTCTGGTAAATCCTTGGAAACAATTCCCAAATGCTTAAATTTATTACGTTCATCTGTTCAAACGATAATAAAATAATAAGCTTATTCATCATGGGACCACACAGCCATCATAAATGCCCTTGTAAAGATGCTGGAGGAAACAGGTACCAAAGTATCTATATCAACAGTAAAACTGACGTCTATCGACATGCAAAAGAAGAAGCTACTGCTTCAAAATCGCAACTAAAAAGGCAGGTTACAGTTTGCAACTGCACACGGTGACTTACTTTTTGGAAACTTTTTGCTTCCCTGAAAGATTTTACTGGCTGCTGTTGCCTCTGCTTTTCTCAGTTAGGTTATGAATTTGAATTTTAAATAGTGTATGTTGTTAAAAATACATACATGTATGTGTACATGTACAAAAATAACTACACATTACCCTGGGCATTTCTGTTTGTATGTCTCCAGTACAGGTATGAACAATTTAACATCCATCCGATCAAAGTTTGTTGGCTTTAACGCCAGAGGTATTAAGAATTATAATAGGATATAAAATCTGTGTTATATACATGCAATTCACGTCTGAATGACAGAAATCTAGGATGAGCAATCCCTTGTGACACCTGCTGACAGAAAAGAGAATCGCAGTCTTGAAAGGCATTAAATTGTGCCTAAATAAATTAAATTGTATAATACATTTAAAATGTATTATACACTATAGTAACGTGCTAAATGCTTTCATATTGTGTTTTATTTAATATTATTGTTAAATGTAAAACAAAGTATCTAAACTAGACAATAGTATCTACTGAAACAATATTTCCTCACTGTGTATTCTCTCTCTCTCTCTCTCTCTCTCTCTCTCTCTTCTCTGTGTGTGTGTGTGTGTGTGTGTGTGTGTGTGTGTGTGTGTGTGTGTGTGTGTGTGTGTGTGTGTGTGTGTGTGTGTGTGTGTGTGTGTGTGTGTGTGTAGGTCTGTGCTGCAGGCTCTTCATGGCTGCTGTGAACGGGCAGTGAAGGGTGCTGTGATCCCAGGAAATGGTTTGGATTGGGCTCAGCACTACACACAGCATGTTGAGTCGGGTCAGCAGTGTGTAAACGAATGGAAAGCCATGACCGGCCTCGAGTCAGTACGTAGAGACAACATGGGCCACAGCACAGAGAGAGGGAAAGTGGAGAGAGAGATTAAAACCCAGCTCAGAGACATCATGAGAACTGAGGACCTGGAAAACATCACCTCCAAACAGGTATTACAGACTGATGGAGAGAGGGCATGCATTGCAGAGAGAAATGAGCAACGTGGTTATGGTCACACTGCGAGACATTCCATTTTCGGTTTGCTTGCGGCCATGAGTTTCCAAATGACCATTCATGTAAGGAAATGGGGATTAATAAAATATGTAAAACGTTATCATTACAGTCATTAGTTAATTGTTTTAAATGAATTGTTTAAGAGAACAAAAACCTATAATTACTGTGAGTATATACAGTGCCTATATAAAATTCTTACCCTACTAAAATCCTTACATTTTGTCACATTACACCTTGAACATTATAATACACGATATAGACAAATGTTTGTAGACGCCTCTTCTAATTATTGAGCTCTGCTATTTCAGCAGCACCGACTTGTAACACATTCATAATATAAAGCAGACATTTCTGGATTCTCCATAAAAGAAAAAAGACGTGGCAGTATAATGGGTTGTACTTAATACCTCAGTGTCTCTTAATATGACACGTTCCAAGTCAGTTCATCAACTTTGTGCCCTGCTGCCTTTAAACAAAGTCCATAGAGAATTAACCAACTTTGATTGAGAATTTGGGTGGCTTGAACAGAACCTTGACCCCAACTCATTCAGAAACCTTGAAAATGAACTGGAATGCCATAATTAAGCCAGGACTTGCTGTCTAACATCAGAAGCTGACCTCACTGTCATGTTCTAAAATCTGGTGGAAAGCCCTCTTAAAAGAACAAGGGCTGTTGTAATTGCTCAGACACCACCAATTACCTTCTTTAGACGCCAGGCTTCTTGGCCCCGACCTGACTTTAAGTGTAGTTTTGTTATTGCTTCAGAATAAAACCCACAGGATTCCACTACTGGTATTGCTTAGTAACACAGAGTTCACCATGTTTGGAAAGTTGCTTTTAAAAGGACTACAGGATAAAGTAAATACAAGTTTGTAGAAGGACACAGACATTTCAAAGGCTTTTTCAATCCCTCCGAGTTCCATTCAGAGCATTATTAAGAAGTGAAAAGGATATGACACCACCAACACTTTGTATAAATTGGACCATCTTTCCTTACTGGATGACCAAGTCAGGAGGATATTAATCATGGAAGCTGCCAAAAAGTCAGTGACAACTTTGAAGAACTTTTATGACCACAAAAATTTATGACCACAATTTTGTTGTTCTGTGTATGTGACAATAATCTCAACAAGCTTTACACAATGCTGGCATGTATGACATGGTGGAGAAAAATGTCAGCCACTTTTGAAAAAGTGCCTCACTGAGTCTCATCTATGCTTCTGATGCCTTGTTGCTGAAGATGTTTGGCCACATGAGGCCAATGTTGAACATTTTCCACTAAATCCAAGCAATGTTTTGAAAACCAAAACCAAGCACAGGACACCACCCAAAATGCACCACACCTTTTTTGAAGCATTGTGGTAGAACGTGATGTTGTGGCCACGTTTTTCTTCAGAAAGGACTGGTCAAATGGTCAATACTAAAGGGAAATGGATGCTGCCAAGCACAGTAACATTCATGAGGAAAACCTGCAACCCCCTGTTGGCTGACTGAATGTGGACAGGTTATTCACCTTTTGGCAAAGGAAGGAAGCAATCAAGGAAGGAAAGTGTCTGGGTTTCTTAAGGATATGAGTGGCCAAGTGGCCAAGACTGAGCCCTAACCTAAATCCAGAGATAAATCTGTGAATGGACTTAAATATTGTAGTCCACTGACAGCACAGGATTTGACTGAACCCAAACAAAACTGCATGAAACAATGTGAAAATATTCCCAAGTGCTCCCAAAGCTGGTATCCAAACAGACTGATAGCTTTAATTAAAAATCAGAAGCTCACCACAACAGGTGCCACTCCAGTCAGATAATAACAACACACAACTGAGGCTACAGTTCACACAGACTCACCAACATTGGATAACAGAAGATTTCGTTAAACGTTGCCTGGTCTGACGAGTCTCTCTTCCCAGTCTACCTGAGTATTGTTGCTGACCATGTGCATCGTTTTATGACTACAGTATACCATCATCTGCGTGTCATGTCACAAAGCTCAAATTATCTCAAACTGGTTTCTCGAACATGGCAATGAGTTCACTGTACTCAAATGATGCCACACAGTCCACAGACCTCAACCCAATAGAGCACCTTTTGGATGTGGTGGAATGGGAGATTTGCATCATGGATGTGCAGCTGACAAATCTGCAGCAACTGTGTGATGTTATGCCAATACGGACCAAAATCTCTGGGAATGTATCCAATACCATGTTGAATCTATGCCATTAAAATGTGCATTGCTTATTAAAGGAAAACATTTAGGTGAAATAATTAGGTAATTTAGGTGAGCCAGTATAATAATATAAACAAAAATGTGATTAATCTTGATGCACAAACACTCATGTCTAAGTGCCCCACCACTTAGTGCTGTTTTAACACATCTTCCACAATAACTGATTAACAAGCCTGTGTTCCTGCTTGGTCGATCGATTCCCCATTTTGATGAATATGTTGGTTGTGTTGCTTTGAGGCTTGTTAATGTACTGAAGCTAACGCAAATCCATTTGTGTTTTTGTGTATGTATTTCTGGATGGTTGCAGGAGTGGTGCCTCTGCTATTAGCATATCATATTAAATACGTGCTCTTGGTTTATTCTTGGTACTGTTTCTAGCATTGTGGATTGGACAGAAAATTGCTTATGCTGCACAGGCATGCTGTGTTGTGTTTATCCTAGGCAATTGTTTTCTGGAAAAACTTTCCCCTAAGAATATTCAAACAGACCGCTAACAGCTGCCCACCGCACTAGCAGGTGTTCTTCAAAATTTACATTCACCTCATACATGCGTCATTAGGTGTGAGTTTTCCCAATATTCAAATAACCTCACTTCAGAGCTCACAAGCCACAATGAACTGAGAGATAAAATGCATGTCTATCAGATATACAGTGGTGCTTGAAAATTTGTGAACCCTTCATAATTGTCTATATTTCTGCATAAATATGACCTAAAACTTCATCAGAGTTTCACACAAGTCCTAAAAGTAGATAAAGAGAACCACCCCCATTTCCGTAGGAATTTTAGCCCATTCCTCTGTACAGAACAGCTTCAACTCTGGGATGTTGGTGGGTTTCCTCACATTAACTACTCGCATCAGGTCGAAGTGACATGGTGATGTTATAGGGTTCTAAAAAGATTTTACATGACTGATGTTAAGTTTTGTGTCTGCAGGTTCGTTCTTCTTTGGAGGCCAGGATAGGCTTGGACATGAAGGACTATAAAGAGTTCATTGACAATGAGATGATGGTGACCATGGCACAGATGGACAAACCATCCAAAATTTTAGACTACCTTTATCTGGTAAGGATAATGATTTATCCCCTTCTTATCTCTGCTGTCATTTCAAGAGCAGTTCTATCCACACAAGATAACCTAAAATCTGTTTCAGCCATAATACCCAGAACTTAACTTTTTTAGCAATGCTGGCATATGCAATGCATTTGCAAAGTCTTCAGACCCTTTCACTTTTTTCACATTTTGTTGCCTTGCAGCCTTGTTCAAAAATAAAATAAAAAAAAATAAAAAATCTAGTGTTTCCCCATCATTCGGCACTCAGTATCCCATAATGACAAAGTTAAAACAGAGATTTAGGATGTTTTTTAGCAAATTTTTGAAAAGTAAAAATTACAACATTGCATTGACATAAGTATTCAGGCCCTTTACTTAATATTTAGTTGAAGCCCCTTTGGCAGTGATTACAGCCTCCAGTCTTTTTAGGTATAATGCCACAAGGTTTGCACACCTGAATTTGGGGATTTTCATATAGAGTGGTACCTGGGTACTCAACATTAATTTGTTCTAGAAGATTTGTTGAGAACTAAAAACGACGAGCAAATTTTTCCCATAATGAATAATGTAAATTGAATGAATCTATTCCAGACCCCCAGAAAAAGAAAAAAAAAAAGTGTGCGTGTGTGTGTGTGTGTGGATATAAAAAAAAATTAAAAATAGTGTCTTAGACTTTTGCACAGTACTGTATATACAGTGGTGCTTGAAAGTTTGTGGACCCTTTAGAATTTTCTATAGTTCTGCATAAATATGATTTTCACACAAGTCCTAAAAGTAGATAACAGAGAACCCAGTTAAACAAATGAAACAAAAATGTTTTACTTGGTAATTTGTATTGAAGAAAGAAAATTATCCAATAGCACCTTTGCTCTCAGTATCTGGTGTTCCCCCCCTTGTAATGTTTCCTGTAACTGTTGATCAGTCCTGCACACCGGCTTGGAGGAATTTTAGCCCATTCCTCCGTACAGAACAGCTTCAGCTCTGGGATGTTGGTGGGTTTCCTCACATTAACTGCTCGCTTCAGGTCCTTCCACAGCATTTCGATTGTATTAAGGTCAGAACTTTGACTCGGCCATTCCAAAACATTTACTTCATTCTTCTTTAACCATTGTTTGGTAGAACGACATGTGTGCTTAGAGTCGTTGTCTTGCTGCATGACCCACCTTCTCCTGAGATTCAGTTCATGAACAGATGTCCTGACATTTTCCTTTAGAATTCTCTGATTATAATTCAGAATTCATTGTTCCATCAAAGATGGCAAGCCGTCCTGACCCAGATGCAGCAAAACAGGCCCAAACCATGATACTACCACCACCACATTTCACAGATGGGATCAAGTTCTTATGCTGGAATGCAGTGTTTTGCTTTATCCAAACATAACACTTTTCTTTTAAACCAAAAAAATTCTGTTTTGGTCTCATCCGTCCACAAAACATTCTTCAGTAGTCTTCTGGCTTGTCCACGTGATCTTTAGCAAACTGCAGATGAGCAGCAATGTTCTTTTTGGAGAGCAGTGGCTTTCTACTTGCAACCCTGCCATGCACACCATTGTTGTTCAGTGTTCTTCTGATGGTGGACTCATGAACATTAACATTAGCCAATGTGAGAGAGGCCTTCAGTTGCTTAGAAGTTACCCTGGGGTCCTTTGTGACCTCGCCAACTATTACATGCCTTGCTCTTGGAGTGATCTTTGTTGGTCGACCACTCCTGGTAAGGGTAACAATGGTCTTGAATTTCCTCCATTTGTACACAATCCGTCAGTCTATGGATTGGCGGAGTCTGAACTGTTTAGAGATGGCTTTGTAACCTTTTCCAGCCTGATGAGCATCAACAAGTCTGTTTCTGAGGTCCTCAGAAATCTCCTGTTTGTGCCATGATACACTTCCACAACCATGTGTTGTGAAGAGCAGACTTTGATGGATCCCTGTTCTTTAAATAAAACAGGGTGCCCACTCACACCTGATTGTCATCCCTCTGATTGAAAACACCTGACTCTAATTTCACCTTCAAATTAACTGCTAATCCTAGAGGTTCACATACTTATGCCACTCACTAATATGTAATATTGGATCATTTTCCTCAATAAATAAATGACCAAGTATAATATGTTTGTCTCATTTGTTGAACTGGGTTCTCTTTATCTACTTTTAGGACTTGTGTGAAAATCTGATGATGTTTTAGGTCATATTTATGCAGAAATATAGAAAATTCTAAAGGGTTCACAATCTTTCAAGCACCACTGTGTGTGTGTGTGTGTGTGTGTGTGTGTGTGTGCAAATGGCTGCTAAAGCTACCGTATTCAGGTTTAAGTATTATTTGGCTGACTTGTTGAACTAAGAGTTCAAATTTAACATCATACTCCACTACAGCTTCACTGTGGTAACAGCTCATTTTACTTGCTGTCTACAGGGCTCTGAATGGAACGCAGCAAACTTTGAAGAACTTCAGAAAAACAAGTACTCTAATCCTCTACATTACTCTGAATTACCTGAACAACAATGATTTTAAAGGCAGTTGGGATTACTTATGTTGATGTTTGTTTTTTGCAGTGTTGGCTACATACTAAATGTCACCATGGAGATTGATAACTTTTTCCCGGAGTCCTTCACCTATATGAATGTCCGGGTTTATGATGTAGAGGCAACTGACCTTCTCTCGCACTGGAAAAATACTTACATCTTTATAAATGAAGCCAGGTAAAACTAATAAAGCGGGGATAAGTTGTATGACATTTGTGATATGAGATGTTTTCTTTTATGTTATGCTGTACATTTATTTTGTGAGTGTGATGGTGGTTATTTTCATGTAGGAAAAGTGGCCAGGCTGTTCTAGTGCACTGTAAGATGGGAGTGTCTCGCTCTGCCTCCACTGTGATCGCATTTTTGATGAAAGAGCAGGGCTGGACTTTCGAGGACGCGTTCAGCCACGTCAGAGAATGCAGGCCCATTGTTCAGCCTAACGACAGCTTCCTCAGACAGCTGCAGACATACAGTGGCATCCTCAGTGCAAGGTCTCTCTTCTAAACATTTTTTGAAATGCAGGATAAATAATTATGCATGAGCCACAAATTTTGAATTACAGTGGCACCTCAGTTCTCGACCCGTTTTCTCTAGAAAAATTTGTCTCAGTTCTCGACCTTTGCTCGGTACTTGGCACACTTTCTTAAACTTGTATGATTCAAACCACATGACTCGTTTCAGTCGAAACTGGAAAATAAGTCTCCATGGGTCCTAAAAAAGCTAGTTTATAGGAGCTAACCGAAAGCAAAATCCTCCAGAACACAGGCTGCAGTTAGCTTAGCATCTATACTAGCGCCAGAGTTCATCAACAGAGTATGTGTTTTGCTTTCACTTTCAATTGATTACTCTTTAAATTAAATGAGAGTTATAAGAACACCTATAACTGAGTTTAAAATTAGCTTTGTGTTAAGTAATTTTGGCCAACTGTAGGTTAATGTAAGCGTTTTAAACATTAACTTACCTATTAGTACTTATCATAGTCTCCTTTCCATATCTCCACTATGATACACTTGGTAGAGATGGTTCTACCAAACCCACTAAACTCCTCAGTTCATGATACATTTAACTAATGATGGATTTGTCCGAATGTATCCCTTTTGTAAATCAGGGCACCTGTACAATACAACTCCATTAATACATATAATATACCGTGTGGATTTTCTGGGTGTCTGGAATGGATTTAATTCAATTTACATTATTCCTTAAAGAAACATTTGCTCAGTACTCGTTGACAGTTCTCGCAAACCTTCTGGAACTAATTGACGACGAGAAAAAATGTATAAAGTTATATAATATACAGTTAAGGTTGTCAGACTAACATATTTAGTTGTGTTAATCGCAAGACTTTTATCACATTAATCTTAATTAATCAAACCATTTGTTGCATGCTCCTGACCTTAAAGAAATAGTTTATTACAAAATAGGGGTGTGCGTTATGTATTGTCGGGGGGGGGGGGGGGGGGTATGGGGGGGGGGGGGGGGGGTCTTTCACAGATACTGAAATAAAAAAATACTTTTGCCACCTCACTAGTATGTAATATTGGATCATTTTCTTTATAATTAAATGACCATGTATCAGCTTGACCACATATCAGATGTTCACCATTTTCTCCTTACATCTCCTTATATCTAACTTGATCCACCCTACCCATGTTAGGTGTCAACAGCAGTATTGTATAAAGTACCCAATACTCATACTTCAGTAATAGTAACATTCCTTTCTGAACAATTTACATGCACTTCATAAGCGTAGTCATTTCTGCAGTTATCTGATTATGAAAGTGGCCATGTATACAGCATTATCTGATCTAGAAATCAAATTAAGAAATCAGATAAAAAGTGCTGAATTTTGTACCAGTAATCGTATTACTCATAGCATGTATACCAGCTACCTGATTTTCTAAATCGACGCGGTTGCCAGGTCTACCTATTCTAAAGACATCGATTTATTTGACATCTTTTGACTGTGATGGATTTTGGCACTTTCGATCGTGCAACCCCGGAATTAAAGGCAGTGAAATGGCTATCGAACACTTTGAAGAAACTCTGAAATGTAGTATATCCTTGAGAAAATGATGAATTTGATTGTTTAATATTACATTTCGAAGTTTGTCACATGTATTTCTGAGAGATTTTTGGCTGGTTGCATAGTGGAAATCCAATTACAAAATCTGATTTTCTGCAGTTATCAGATTTGGTGCATGTAAATGCACTCCTGGTTCAGTTATTGATATTTGTTCATTCTTAATTCTGAAAATTAAATTGTCGGCTAGGCGCTGGCTTTCCCTCAACCCTGACTAGAATTAAGCAAACAAGTAATTAGTAATTAAATAGTTTTACCATGGTTAGTATGAGTAACCATAGTAGCATTAAACACAGTGCAGTTTAACCAGTAAATACATGGCAAAGCACTTTATCACAATGTTGTTATTGTGGGTTTTTTTTATGTTGAATAAATGCCATTCAGATGACTCATCGATCACTTTAGTAGGTACACCACCTTGTTTCTACATTGTGTCAAGTTTACCAGTTCCATTTACAATATAGAAGCACTTTGTAGTTTTACAGTTACTGACTGTAGCCTATCTGATTCTCTACATACTTTGTTAGTCCCAATTACTCTGCTCTCTAATGGTCAGGATCACCACAGATCAAGTACTGTTTGGGTGCTGAAGTATTCTTAGCACTGTGGTGACACTGATGTGGTGTTGTTTTTTCTGGCATGATTACATCAGACACAGCAGTGCTGCTGGAGTTTGTGTTCATTCACTGTGCACTTTATTAGACACATCTACCATATTGCTTCACCTTGTAGATGTAAAGTCAGAGACAGTATCTCATCTGTTGCTGCACAGCTTGTTAGTCATCCACTAATTCTTCATCAATGCCCACAGGATGCTGGTGACTGACATTTTTGGTTGGTGGACTATTTTTAGTCCAGCATTTACACAGGTGTCTACTCCTTATACCAGTAAAACACACACTAACACACCACCACCCAAATAATACCTGATCTGTGGTGGTCTTGTGGGGGTCCTGACCATTGAAGAACTGAGAGAAAGGTGGCTAGGAAAGAATGCAGAGCAACACATGGACTATGGAGCTGATAAAGTGAACAATGCATGTAGAAATGAGGTGGTGTTAATGTTATAACCAAATGGCAGTGCTTAAGTTTGTGAAACCTTTAGAATTTTCTGCATAAATATGACCTAAAACATCATCAGTTTCACATAAGCCCTAAAAGTAAATAAAGAACCCAAGTAAACAAATGAGACATTTTACACTTGATTAGTTGTGTTTTGAGGAAATGTGAATATAGTGAAAATAGATATGCACTCTGTCATACAGTGTCAGAAACCACACAAGCATATTTGAGATGTAGTTTGAGGCGAATGTGTGATCATCTATAGACTTGTAGGCTGCACAGGGCTGTACTTGTAGCTGTGAACTTCCTTTAGTTCTAAACTACACTAACCGTGCCATTGCAAAGCTGAAGAAATCTCATTGGGATGGGAGTTGACCACCTATTATTAAGAGAAAGAGACTAGATGTAATTTTGACTGCACTAATACACACACTGCAACCCTGAGAAGAACCTATTCAGTAAGAATAAGAGGAAGGAATTGTTGAGTACATTTTGACATTACATATTTTCACCATGCACGAAAACATCTATAGCTAATGCGCTGTTTGTGGTCTCATTTGCATGCTACATTCTAGCACGTCGTTTAGCGGTGTTCCCACTTACAACAGAAAGAGTTTGATCAGTCTCAAGCTTTCAGTTAAGACCAGCAGATGATACAAATGCAGCACACAGTTAACATTTTGTTTAGCAAGGAAGAAATGATCTGGCCATGGATTACAACATTTGTGCGTGATTTTTTTTTTTTTTTTTTTTTTCCCTGCAGTAAACAGCGCCACAGTGCCCTCTGGAGGCGAAAGTCTAAATCAGAGTTTCAATCCAAGGCAGCCCAAAAGCAGAGTCAAAAGGCAGAGCCTGGGACAGAGCAAGAAGATGGTGATGAAGAGGAGAGTCCAGAGGAAGAAGAGAGCTCAGATGAGGAGGAGGAGGAGGAGGAAGATGTAAATATTAATGGCAAAGAAACTGATATATTAAAGCATGTGGAGCACTTATTTGCAGGACTTCTATATTCTTGCATATTATTATATAGAATATATATGTATGTATATATTTGTCCCTTTGTTTCACTCTCTCTCTCTCTCTCTCTCTCTCTCTCTCTCTCTCTCTAGGTGTTTGATAATCCTCTGGACAGTAGTGTCGATGACGCTGTAGCTCAAGAGACAGCAAGTGCAAACCCTGTAATTACTATACAAGATGACGACAAGGTTCATGCATCATTATTTTACTGTCTTTTCTTGTATCTTAGCATTCTGCTTTATACACAGTGGCTTAGTGGTTAAAGTACTGGACTATGGACCAGAAAGTCCAGGGTTCAAAATCCCACTTCTGCCAAGCCGACACTGTTGGGTCTTTGAGAAACAAAGTCAGTTGTAAGTCACTCTGGATAAGAGGGTCTGCTACATGACATGAATTTAAATGCAAACAAGATAAAACATTAGGAAAATGCAAAGTAAAGCATCTTGTTTTACTCACGCTGTTCAGAGTCGTGGTGTTCTTGGACCCTAACCCATAGAGAGAGGTACACCCTCGACAGGGTGCCAATCCGTTGGAGCACTCCACCATGTTGCAAGCCCATCTGGTTTTCAATTCTAGACCCTCAGGAACTGCTGGTTCCAGCAATAGGCTCTTAAAAAATAGAATTGTGATTTTAATACAATTAAATATTTTAATTACCTGATAGTGATATTATAATTAGTATAGTCTATAAGGTTAGCAAAAATGAATGAATGGTGTTCAAATGTTGGCTACCTCCGCTGTTTGGGATTGCTGCAGATGTTTGGTTGGTCTTTTTTCACAAACTATTTAGGTTAGCAACTTTTCAGCATCTTGTTCAATGTGCAGTGGAGAAAAATAGCTTATAGACATTGAACTGTTTAACTGTAGGGAATGGTCAGCTCTAATATGTTAGTCTCTTTCAATGTGCTCCCTCAGGTGATCCCAAGTCCCAGCAGAAGTGGAAGGATGGATTTGTTTTCCCTTATGCAGTCTATTCAGCTGGATGATGAGGAGAGACTGAGCGATATAGAAGTAAGTGCACAATTTATACTAAAGATAACGGGTACAGAAATCTGAGAGCACTAGTGACAATGCTTGTTTGGATCTTAGTGGAGAAAGATTTATAGTGCAGCATTATTATGATCCAAAACACGCCTTAATGCTCTGCACCGATATATTTGCAGAATCACATCAGAATATTATGATCACCCCTTGTTCCTACACTCACTGTCCTTTATTTCAGCTCTGTTTATCACAAACGAGCACTCTGTAGCTCTGTGATTACTATCTCTAGTGAATCTGTTTCTCTACATACTTTGTTAGCATTGTTTTCAGTGGTCAGGACCACCACAGATACAACAGGTACTATTTGGGTGGTGGGTAATTCTCAGCACTGAAGTGACACTGACTTGACGTGATGATGTGTTAGTGTGTGTCGTGAGTGGATCAGACATAGCAGTGCTGGTGGAGTTTTGTCACTGCTGGACTGAGAATAGTCCAACTACCAAACATGTGCACCCGCCAGCATCAGGGTCACTGTAGCGCTGAGAATGATTCACCACCCAAAGAGTTACCTGACCTGTGGTGGTCCTGTTGGTGGTCCTCCTGACCATTGTTGGCCTCCTTTCACTCTCATTTCATTCTTCAAAGTATGTAGATAAGCAGATGGACTAGATAATGTAATGACAGATCTACAAAGTGTTCTTATATGGTAAATAGAGTTGATGTAATTGACAGTGAGTGTATAAATAAAGGGTGGTTGTAATATTCTGATATCTATACAGTACTGTGCAAAAGCCACCAAATGCCTTGGGCCAGTATTACATTTTCTTTGTTTTAGCAATGGTATGATGATCGTTTAAAGATTGGACCCAAAAATTTCAAACTTGAATTCGTCACTCCATAATGCTATTTTCAACTGATCTTCATTCCAGTTTTTGTGAGCTTTAGCATATCTTCGACTTTTCATGCTGTTCCCTTTTGAAAAAGCAGTTTCTTGTCTGCTACACTTGCAAAAAGACCATTCTTGATCAAGCTTCTTCAGACCATTGAAGGGTAAACTTGACACATGAAGTTGCCAGATGTTGCTATTGCTCAAGTGTAAGCAGAGGTCACCCTAAATACTTGCCACTGTAGCCTGTAGTTTTTCCTGATTTCATTTTTTATTCCTGATCCTTTTTTCTTTTTCTTTTTAATACTGCAGTCAAATGATATATCTAAAATAATAGTGGCCTAGGACTTGTGCACAGTGCTGTATGTACTGTAAATACACACTTTTTTATCGCAATACCATGATATAAAACTATACCATGATATAGGGGTGGGCAATATGATGATATTTTATAATATCGTGATGATAAATTTTGTCATCATGATAGATCAATATGCTTTTCTGAGCCTAGTGAGGATATTGTCAGTGCTTAAACAACACTGACCAACTGCATGTTTCATTCTAAAGAGTGTAATTAGTCCAATTGGATGAAGTGCAGTGCATTTAGAATTAAAATCACTTTACTAGGTATGGGATAATATTTGAATAATAGTTTTGCTTTTTTTTATGAATCTGTCATTACTGATGCATTTTGTCAGTGATCACATGTAATCGTTACCATCTCATCCACCTCTACCATGATGGATGATTTTGGCTTTATCGCCAAAATATTAGAGTATTTTAATGAGGCAGATCCACATGCTGGGTGTTTCTGTAAATAATGTATGTATTGTAGATAAATATGACTAAAAAGAGGACGTTGTGTTGATATAGAATGCAGTTCAGAGAAGATCACCAGCTCAGAGGAGACGCAGTCACAAGAGAAGAGGTCTGACTTACCAGAAAGCGCATGTGGATGTTTCGCCAGATCCAAGCAGCCAATCACAGAGCAGAAATCAGGAAAAGAGAGAGACAGGTCAACAGAAGGACTGAAACAGGAAAATTGCAAGAACACACTTAAGCCAGTTTTGTGCAGAACACCAGTTTTCTGCTCCTGGATCAGTATGCCTCTAATGATGCAATTGAACAAAATGGTTGCGGTGAGTTAAGCCTTTAAGTTGGATCAAAAGCAGACTGAAATTAAGATGCACATGAGCGCAGAGCATTTAGAACCCTTTGAAATAACCCTGTTTATGTGATAATGTGGACATCTTAATCCAAAGCCTAATAATAGACACTTTATTGAACACACTAATTAATCCTTCACAGTCCAGGCTGGAAATAGCTGTTATGACCGATGATGCTTACTTGTTTTGAGAAGGAAACAGACAGAAACTAGAGAGAGATCAATTTGGCTTGAAATTGTAACATGAAATATACTCTCAAAAGTCAGGCACACACAGTAAAAGTAGCAGTATTTTAATAAAAAATTGGATCGTCTCAACCAGGAAGCTGCATATATCTGAAACCTCACAGCAGGGGAGGGATTTGAACCATTCAAACCAGCACTCAGGGTTGGAATCCTACCCCTGGTGTCGGGTGGTTTCCTACCAGCATGAAGTGCAGTGGCTTACTGAAGCCAGTAGCTCAGTATGATGTATGGCTTCTTCCACCTGAAGTGTTCCCAGGGTTGATTCCAGATTTGTGATTGCCAGTGTTTCCCATCTGTCAGGGGTGCCCGAGTCCCAGCACTCATCTGGATGTGTGGCTGGGTCAGTCCCATGCGGCAGACCAGGGGTGCTTCCCACATTACAGGACTTGTCCAACCCAGTGATTGCTATAGGCTTCCAAAATAGTGAATACATAAGAAAGCCTTAAATGATTTTCTTCACAAAGGTCACACCCAGGGTTATCCTGTCTTTAATAAATTTAGGCCTTCCAAGTCTATTTGTATTGTTCAATATAGTTTACCCTTTATCCATGTGTTATCCTAGTACAACTTTTCATATACTGCATTTTGCTGATGCCCTTGTCCAGTGCAATTTACTGCTGAGATGAGTAGTGAGAAGTTTCCAGCCTGGACTGTTTTCTTTTCTTTTTCATTACAGCATAGTATGACATCATCCAGATGTCAGTCTGTGCCTTTCTTTTGCCCTTTGCACATTCACAGCCTGAGCCATACATTCACAGATTGCAGATATTAGTGCAGTATTATTTAACCAACAAACTCCAAAGGTATTAAGTGCATCCCCTAAATAACAAATTATTTTTACTATTATTATCACCTCCCCAAATGGGTTTTTGCCCCCCATCCTGTGAAGGTCCTGAATGTTTCCGGAGCCTATCCTGAAATACACCCTGTACAGGATGTCAGTTCAACACCGAGCCTGCGCAGGGTTTACTGCTACAGTGCCGGTCGACGATCACTACCTAGTGTGGCCTCCCTTAATTCAGACACAGCCAGTAGTACCCATGTGATCAGAAGGCATCCTAACCCGGACTTTTGCAATGGTGGAATAACTAATTGTAGCCAAAGCACTATTATTATTGCATGGTTAATCATGCGTGCCTGACGCCTGACATGGATCGATGGCACAATTGGGGCTTGAACCCAACTCACAATGGTGGTGTTTTAGTGAATGCTCTACTGGGGTTTGAACCTGAGTCACCATGGTGGTGTTTTAGTGAACTGCTGCTGCGCCATCCGAGTGCCATCATTATCATTAATATTACTTTCTAATTCATAATGTGCTCAGAATTGGATGAAAGGTGTTGGAGTGAGATGGTCTAACCTGCTGGCTACATTAGCCTTGTGTCTGGCATCAAGCGTATCATTGCTGATTGACCAAGTTTAGGGTAAAACATTAGGTTTTTTTGCTGAACCATTCCATGAAATGCTCCAATTCTATGCAATACTTGTATTAGGTCTTACCTCGTAGCTGTTTTGTTTCTGTTATTTTAAAGCTGTATGATGACGCCTTTGAGATAATGCACATAATTCTGACTTCTAGTTGCCATGTGTCACACAAAAACAGTCAAACTACTGCACAGAACCTTTACTGTTCTGGTTCTTAAACATAATTTTTTTTCAAAACTTCTAATGTAAACATCTAATATGGTTCTTGTAGAGAGATTTAAGCTTGTCTTTATGGGAGGGTGTTACTTTGTCGTTTGGGAGAAAAACCATGAGAATCCATTGAAATGATTACTGTTTATTTCCATATGTGCCATAAATGAAATGTGATTAATCTCTTCTGCTGTAGCACAGTTTGTATTCCAGTCCTACTGTCTCAGTGCCTTTGGTTTAAGAGGTTGGACCAAAACGTCATGTTTGAGATTTTAGGATTACCATAAGTTTTTATACAATTTGTGTATGTCCTCCTGAATGAGTGTTATTGGTGTTTTTGTGAGGAACCGGTGTGTATTGTGTTCCAGCTGTATGAGTATTGCACCATGTGCATGCTTTTATGTGCCGTAGGTCTGCTTTGATGTTTAGGCATGTTACCTGGGTATTTATTGTGTGAGTGTGTATTTTTCTCAATGCAGTATTCTTACTAGTGATGCACCGAAAAAGTGATGGCCAAAACAGAAACCGAAATTTTGTACACACAGAGCCAAAAACCATTATAAACATACGTGTGTGTGTGTGTGTGTGTGTATTTGTTTGTATAAGTCTGTTTTTTTTTTTAGTTTTTTTTATGACACATGATAAAAAGTTATTGATAGCTGTCATAGATAGTGATTAGAGATGTCTGTCCAACATTTTCTGTTGAGTTTTTAAAAATGAATTTTTAATGTAATTGTTTTTAATTAAATAAACAATGTTTTAATTTACTGTTATACCTTTTTTTTTGTTTGTTTTGTTTTTTTATTTCACAATTTCACAATTTCACATCCTAGATGTACGCTCTCACACAGCCAGACGTCACCTGTGCTACCAGCAGTCCCATTAGCTCGTGTATTTATTAGTCTCACCTCTTGCGTTTCCTTAATCACACCCTCTGCTATTTAAACCCCTTGCCTGACACAGTCAACGTCATGTGTGTTTGTGTGTCAAGTACAAGCCTTTGTTTCCTAAACTCTATTTGGCTGTGTTCATCTCTGTTCTCTGACCTTAACCATTTGTCGGTCCAAAAATAGTCTTTCTCTTTTGGCCAAAATATTCAGTAGGCAAAATTTCGGTGCATCTCTAGTTTGTACTGTGTTGTGTAAAATGTGCTGGTTGAGAGCAGACAGTGGTCAGTTTGAAGTGAAACCAAAGTAAACTCATGCAGTGTCTGTTATTGCACCGCTGGCCGAATGGACAACAAACAGCTTGTTAAAATACATGCAGTATGCTGGGAGAAAAATGCCTGTTGACTTTTTAACATGTAAATGCAAAAAACCAACAAAAAAAATGTGCCATACATTTGTAAAATCAGCGTTTATCCTGATGCTGTTATAACTGTTGTTGCTATCAGACCAGAAATCAGGTAAAGATTGTTGATGCTTTTTCTGTATCGATATCCCTGATTTGGAAATGTATTATCTTTTAAAATTTATCCATGATGCATCAATATAAACACCTTTGCTGTATGTATTACAAATAAATATTTGAATTCCTTAAAGCTACACTTAATGGATTGACTGCGTATGATTTGCTTCAACTGATTTCAGAACAACATGGGGGGGGACATTGTATAGTAGTTGGTCTCTCACTGTGCACCATTTTAATTTCAGTTGACTTATCCCCCAAGCATTACGATTACACATTAACTACTATTAATAAAATCCTTGAATTTGTCCTCAAAAAAGCCAACCACACCGATCAGTCATAACCAGTGGCCCCTCGTGCCACTCAAGCCATGGACTCCATAAAACAAAAAAAGTCCTGTAAGTTGTGAGGTGAGGCTTCCATGGATAACACTTATTTGTCCAGCAGGTCCTACAGACCTTCAGTAGAGCTGAGATTTTGGCATTCCCAAACAATTATTGGGAGTGTTGCAAGGTACATTATCCTGCTGAAAGGGAATACTGCTGCTATTATTGGTGTACTTGGTCTGAAACAACGTTTAGCTAGGTGGTATGTCTCAAATGAACATTCCCCATGAATGCCAGGGCCCAAGGTTTAACAACAGAACACTGTCCAGAGCATTGGAATTGGTATTGTATATAGCCCACCGGACAGACATGATCAAATGCCTGTAAATATAAGATGTGAAAGTGATTTGATTAAAGTGGCATTAATAATAGAAATGATTTGATAAGCATGGCCTAAACAAGCAGTACAATTTTACTACTTTCCATACTTGCTTAATCCAATTTAAGGGGGCTAAATGGGTGCCAGGAGCTGATTCGTAGTTTAAAAATGTTTAGAAGTTATAGTTTGTGTATAATCTGAGACACAGATTCACTACAGAGTAAGAAAAACAAACCCACCAAGATAGCAGATAGTTCTGGACCAAATATGGCTCAGTTATGGCAGCAGCAAGTTTAGTGTTAACCAAATTTGGCTTTTGGTTTTGACTGTTTTGACTGTGTACTGGCAGGGAGAGTTGGTCGAAGTCATCGCCATCATTCCATAGTGGTATGGTTGAGAACTGCACCATCACTCATTTACTTGAAAATTTCTGTATATCTGCAGTTGGATTTATGAAGACCAGCTATGTGGTTTCTGACAACCACTTCATGATTTATTCTCACTCGCTTACCCTTGGATTCATGAGACTACACATTTTCTTGTTTTCAGCTTTTCACCCCTAACAACTGCAACGAGCAATGCAGCAATAAGCAGTGAGGAGCATCTGGTGGTCCAGTTCTCAGGAGTACATTTTCTTAGTTCTTGCAAATTTTCAGACAAAATGATATGTTGTTAGGACCGTCTAAAGCTAAATATTTTACAAATTTAAGTTTGGCCCATTTTTATGTACATGTAAATATAGATTGCTAGTATGGCTGCCTCTCACTGTTTCTTTGACATTGTCTGGTTGAATACAGAGAGACAGGCAATAAGTGGAAACAAAAATTTATTTATAGGTCTAGACAAATGATAAAGGGAATGGTATCTTAAATAAATTTGCGCCGTGGTTCACTGAGGACTACTCCTCCCTCTTTCATGGCTGTCCAAAAGGTCTGGACCTAAAACACATAAATAACAATCAATACATATTAAATAGAAGAAGAAAAAAAAACATCAAGAAGTTGTTGGAATCGAACGAAACTTTATATGTATGAATGTAATAATGATATATGTAAGTGATTACAATATTAGAGCTAAAGGTTAAGTTTATAGGTGAAAACTTTTGAAACAATTGAAAGGAGGCTCTAGTACCCAGTTAGGCCGCCTCTAGCCTGGATACAAGATGAGATACGGTTGGGCATTGAGGCATACAGGATCTGTACGGTATCCTGTGGCACAGTTGCCCACAGATGTTGCAGCTGGGCATGAAGATCATGGATACGCATTTGTTGCCATAAATGTTGATTGGCGTTTAATCTGGTGACCGGCAGGTCAAGGAAGTGTTGCATTTTGCCGGAGACATTCCTGGGAAACCCCTGCTGTGTGTGGAGAGCACTGTCCTGCTGAAAAATGCCAGTTGGAAGCCCTGCTATGAGAGGCAACACGAAGCCGCAGGATGTCTTGTACATTTCGCTGAGTTGTTAGTGTCCCTTGCATCACTAATAGGGTTGACCAACTGTCGTATGTGATGGCTCCCCAGATCATCTCACCAGAATTTAGGGCAGTGTGTTGCTCCACAGCAAAGGCAGGATTGAAGCGCTCACCACAGCAAAGGCAGGATTGAAGCGCTCACCACGACGACTCCGTACTCAGAACCTGGATTCATCGCTAAACACGGTACGGTTAAAGTCCATAGCAGTCCAGGTTTCTCATTCACCACTGCAATCTAGGTGCATTATTTTTTGTCAGTGATTGTATTTAGATTTTAGTTTTAACCCCATTTTTGGCATCCCAGCTAGTGTGCACTAGATGGGATGCCAGTCGTGAGTGGCAGGAATCACTGTTGCAGTAAAGGGGATGATTCCCTGACCGGCCTCACCTCTTTCAGACACAACCAATAGTGCCTGTTCAATGCCTGACCCGACACCACCATTGCTGGTGAGCTAGCGAATGGTCACCACACCTTCTGACGTTATGCCTTATGTTATAGACACACAGGTACATTGTTGACTATTGTTTCCTAAATTCAAATATGTATTTTAAATAGTATTATTAGTAGGGGTATAAAGATACACTTGAGATTCGTTTCGATTTTCTCACAATTTTCATTTTACATTCGATCTAAGACTTCTTTTTTTTTTTTTTTATAAATTGTAAACAATGCAAAAAATGCCCATTTTCTACCAAAAGATAGAAGAAAACCCACTAGAAATATAGGTTTACAATTGTAAAAAAAATGCTCTATTGTAACCATATCTTAAATAATCAAAAGAAAACATTCCTTTTTTATTTCTAAAGAAAAACAATTCAAAATACCTTTCCTGTATAAAAGTTCAAACAAAAATAATCTTTAGTTCCTTGCAATTAACAGAAATTAGGAGTCTCACTGAGAACTGGATGCTGCCTGAGCATGTCGCCCTCTGTGTTCAAAAACTGCAATTGCATTGTATTAGATGGAAGGGTAAACAAGAACTTGACGATGCACATTATCACAATTTTCACAATGCATCATTAAACCCCTAATTAGTACCCCG
>JAJAGP010000881.1:0-60000 GCA_025084515.1 Ancistrus triradiatus | reverse complement strand
AGCAAGCCATGTTACAAGCTTTGAGAGCACTAGATTTTGATCCACTTTTACGATGAATATAAGTATCCCCATGTCAACAAAACGCTATCTTGCTGGTCCAGAGACCCCAGTTTCCAGTAAGAGGGTGTTCACTTTATCTGCTATAGTCAGCATTACACAGTTGTAGATAAGCAGACAACTTGGTCTATATAAAACACAAAGATTTCCTAAAACGACTGCAATACAGCAACATATTGAATATGTAAGGTCACTGTATATAAAAACCAATGCATAAAACATCCCTATACTGTACACTCAGAACTCATCCAGTCTCAAAGCGCATACTACCGTACTAAATAGTATCTAGCCGTAATCACCAACTGCGATGTGACTATCCGAACTATGTAGTATGCTAGTACATACAGTATGTCCTTAAATGCTCACCAGCCGTGTCCTGAAACGCTGTGTGGTTTTGCCCGAGCAGCATCAGGCGCACAGAGCGATAAATCCCCCTCACTGCGGCCATCACTGGGCTATACACTACTACACAATCTAATGCACACACTGTTATCCCCGACCCACTAATACAGCACAATAACTATATACAACAACTATTGTCCCACTAAACATGACATGATACTGTAGGCGGCCATTTTGTGTTACAATAATTACCGTCCGCATGCAACTGTGCCGACGTTCCGCATGCTACCTACAGTCTTCTGCAAAGTTTGGGTACCCCTTGCCAGGTTACGTTTTGTGTTTTGTTTACATTTACAGCATTTAGCAGACGTTTTGTTTACGATTTTCTAATTGAAAAGCCATTGTAGGGAATATAGTTTAAACATATATCCTTAAGGTCTGACAGGTTTATTTAGGCTGCTTGTGTTAGCTGATAAAAAATGAGCACAATGTGTACTTTTTCACCTAACAGCTCTTTTTTCACCCAACTACCATATTTACCAAAGGTGCTAATAACTGTGGAGCTGACTACCTATTTATTAGTGCACCTCAGTGGTTTATATAAGGCTATAAAGGTATAGATGGTATATGTTTATAAATGGCTTGTACAGCATGTGGCTCTGGAATACAGATTTGTCTGACCACAATACACATTTCCACTTTGTGTTCCACTTTCCATCACATATGACTCCATGCCCAGATAAGTTATTATTATTATTATTATTATTATTATTATTATTATTATTATTATTATTGTTGTTGTTGTCCAGCAAAAATGCACTGTGAAATTTGACAGTAGAACCATGAAGTGGCCAAATTACCACCAGAATTCATAGTAGAACTGTAAAATAATTCATGGTCAGTTCATAGTCAACCAAGTTTACAGTTGTACTATGGAATTTGACAGTAAAACCATGAAGTTGCCATATTACCATCAAAACCTCATAGTAGAACTGTGAACTTAATGGTCAAACTGTGAAAATTCACATTAAAACTGTCAAGCAATTCACAATTTTACTATGAAAATTCACAGTAAATTTTTTCCTGGGTGTTGTTGTTGTTTTCCTTTTCAGTACACTCTCAACCTTTTCTGATTTGTGGTTTATCCAAGTGGGGCAACCGAAAAGTGCCCTTTCCAGTAAATGTTGCAATGTCTACTTCTGTACAAAATGTACCTGCCCACAATCCATTCACTACGAGATAAGCTTGTGCATCCAGACATAGCTCAAAATGTGCTGTTTACAGACAGTTCAAGACATTCTGATAGAAAATTAACAGCAGCTGCAGTATATGTACACGATTTTCAAAATTGACTAACAGACATTATGGTGGTTTTAACTAACTGTTCCTCATTCTTCCTGCTTTACAGTGGTTTGCAGAGGTTTTCGCACTATTTCTAGTATTGTGTTCAGATTCATTAGCTGCCCTCCAATCAGGACATTTAAACTGTATGTGGAATATTGTGCTAATAGTATTTGTAGCCTTACAATATTCAAAATCAGGTCAAACTAGTAATTTTTTTGGTAGAATGAGTAAATGATCACAGAGACAGACAGTTGTTTCCAATAGAAGGTGGGAACAGTAGAATTTGGAGTTAGTAATGAAAGGTAAAATTGTAAAATGAATTAGGATGGGGCACATTACAGTGGTGCTTAAGGACTTGTGTGCTTAGGGTCGTTGTCTTGCTGCATGAGTCAACTTCTCTTGAGATGCAGTTAATAAACAGATGTCCTCACATTTTCCTTTAGAATTCTCTGATACAAATCATAATTCATTGTTCTGTCAATGATGGCAAGACGTCCTGGACTGGATGCAGCAAAACTGGCCTGAACCATGATTCTACCACCACCATGTTTCAGAGATGGCATAAGGTTCTTTTGAGTGTTTTCCTTTCTCCAAACATAACGCTTTTCTTTTAAACCAAAAAGTTATATTTTGGTCTTATCCATCCACATGACATTCTTCCAATAGCCTTCTTGTCCACGTGATCTTTAGCAAACTGCAGATGAGCAGCAATGTTCATTTTGTTCTCCTTGCAACCCTGCCATGCACACCATTGTTGTTCAGTGTTCTTCTGATGTTGGACTCATGAAGATTAATATTAGAGAGAGGCCTTCAGTTGCTTAGAAGTTACCCTGGCGTCCTTTGTGACCTCGCCAACTATTACACGCCTTGCTCTTCGAGTGATCCTTGTTGGTCGACCACTCCTGGGGAGGGTAACAATGGTCTTGGATCAATGGAATTTCCTCCATGAGCACACAATCTGTCTGTCTGTGGATTGTTGGAGTACAAATTCTTTAGAGATGGTTTTGTAACCTTTTCCAACCTGATGAGCATCAACAAATCTTTTTCTGTGGTCCTCAGAAATCTCCTTTGTCTGTGCCATGATACACTTCCACAAACATGTGTTGTGACGAGCAGACTTTGATAGATCCCTGTTCTTTAAATAAAACAGTTGCCCACTCACACCTGATTGTGATTCCATTGATTGAAAACACCTGACTCTAATTTCACCTTCAAATTAACTGCTAATCCTAGAGTTTCACATACTTTTGCCACTCACTAATATGTAATATTGGATCATTTTCCTCAATAAATAAATGAGCAAGTATAATATTTTTATCTGATTTGTTTTACTGGGTTCTCTTTATCTACTTTTAGGACTTGTGTGAAAATCTGATTATGTTTTGGGTGATATTTATGTACAAATATAGAAAATTCTAAAGGGTTCACAAACGTTCAAGCACCACTGTATGTTAAATCACTCACACCACTTGATTAAATGGCACAATACAGGGCCCTACATACATTGTATTAGTAGGACATGCACTGCTACTAAGTAATGCATATCACAATCAGGAGTAGTTGGTATCTACATCAAGAATGTAACACTGAAATATTAAATATTATATATACATGAAGTCTGAAGTGCCTTTTAGTTTTTAAAATACATAGTGATTTATCATTGCATAGGAACTGAGCATATTTAGAAACCCTGTCTTCACTCCACACAGTAGGTGGTGGTAATGCTCAATAAAAAAGGAAAATAAGGTTAAATGAAGAAGAAGAAGAGTAAATTTACAGATGGAAGTGGGTGCTCATATAATGCCAATGTCATTCTGAAATAACTCAAGCAGTCTGAAAGCAGAATTCTTTAAATCTTTCATTTGTGCAATCATGGAAAATAGTTCTGATTTGTCCAAAATAAGACATGGTCTCGGATTCGTGGAAGTGAGCACAAAAATCTAAAAGGAAGAAATCAGTTTATCATTCAATGAGTGTAGATAGTTAATGCCAGTTAATGGCATCCTAAGGCATTAGCCAAAAGAAATCAAAAGCAGACTGTGGTAAAGTTGAGAAAGATGTAGCTGGTATTAATAAACTCAAAAAAGTGCAAAAAAAGTTATGCTGACATTTGAAGCCAAGTTTACACCCAATCAGCCTATTCTGTGCCTTGGATAACTCAGTAGACAAACACATTTTTTAGAAGATCAGGGTTACAGTCAAAGTAAAAAAAAAATATCATAAGAACAAAGTTCTACAGCTGGCATCCTTGGACGAACTCAGTAAACAACGCCATGTTGTTATCTTTGAAGTTATTCATGGAGTTATCTTTGGAAATCAGCTGAGTTTTTCTACTCATATTGCCAAACTGACCTGATCATGCAGGTATCTCCACTGCAACATCAGGAGAATTTGACCATTCCTTTCCAGGGAAGCCACCCAGGTGCTTCTCCAGTCTGTTGTTGTATCAAATCTAGGTCACAGCAGTGCTCTTCTGGCTGGTCTTCCAGTGCATACAAGCAACCTCTGCAACTGATTCAGAATGCAGTGGCTTGTCTGGTTTTTAATTTACCCAAGTTTTGCGTTCTCTTCAATGGCTCCCTGTAGCTGCCTGCATCAGATTCAAAACTCTGATGTTGCCTACAAAGCCAAAAATGGAACACCACCTTCTTACCTAAAGGCCCTAATCAAACCACGCTCTGTACCTCGTACCCTCCGAGACGTGAGCTTGGCTCGAATGGATCCTCCACCCAAGATTAAAGGAAGATAGCACCAAGTCTTTTCTCCATCCTGGCACTCAGGTGATAGAATGAACTTCC
This sequence comes from Ancistrus triradiatus, assembly GCA_025084515.1. NCBI lineage: Eukaryota > Metazoa > Chordata > Actinopteri > Siluriformes > Loricariidae > Ancistrus > Ancistrus triradiatus. Next base: position 55,459 of record JAJAGP010000881.1, on the reverse strand, counting down.
ACTGGATGTCCGAATGGCTGTGTCTATTGCTGTCTTCAAGCAACTAAAGGCTGACCTATTCAGTAAGCACTTAACTGAAGGCTGAAAATGCAAAAAATGTTTTGTTGTTTGTTGATTTACCCACATAAGATCCTAGTAGGTTCTGGTTGGATTGTATTGTTGGGCTATTGCTTAGTTGCACTAGCATGAGGTAATGAGAAGAATACAAAGTACTTCTGTAAAGCGTTCTTAATAAGTGCGTCTGCTAAACGTTGTAAATGTAAATGTAAACTCAAGTGGAAGTTGCAAACCAAGTCTCTAAAGGTGTAATTTATGGTGTAACATTAAATATAACAATAGAAAATAAAAAAATCCAATATGAAATCAGGGTAAATTTGTGGATGCTAAAATAATGATGTTTATGATTAATAAAAAAAAAAAACTGAAATAAAAGAAAAGTAAAGAAAAGAAAGTTTAAGTATAATGATATGCTTCGATGGCTAGCTCCCAGAAAAAAAGGTCCATATTGGATATATCAGTAATGTAGTTTGCAAATTTTACTCCCACCATAGATGTGCTTCAAATGCCAACAAATGAGGCATGTGGCAGCAGGAAGACTAGGTGTGCTATATGTGGGGGTGACCATGAGTTCGACAAAGTAAAATTACAGACAAGCAAAGATGCTGCACTGTGGAGGTTCTCAGTTTTGGATATGCAGTGATCAACAGCAAGAAAAGAAATAGAAAAATAAATTCATCGTCAAAACAAAGTTATGTATGTGTATGCTTAATCAGTGCCAGCCTGTGGTAAAAATAAATACTTTATCGAATAGATTGTAAAGTTAACACCTTGACTGGAGCACAAGAATCAAAGGTAACTCCACCAAGTCCAGACAAGTACTGCTCCCACAGTTTAGCTATCCACCAACCAGACACAGGTGGCACCTTCAATACACACCCCTTTCTCTGCCGGGACCATTTCCATTTGCTTAGCAGAAGGAAATTTGTTGTCACGGGGATCATTACACGTCCTGCCATTGACAGCAATCTTTAAGAGAAGATTTTAACCACAAACTATTCATTTTAATATGGTGAATAGAAAAACTTGGAATAAATGTGGGATTTTATTGGATATGCCATATAGGCATGTGTGGTAATGAAATTCAACAAGTGAAAAGCACTCAAACATGAAGGAACAGAAATCCATGTGCTGCTGGTCATGGGAGAGGCAAACAACATAATTAAGAAATGTCAAGTAATCCTGAATGACGTGGTTTTAAGAAAGGAAGGGGAACAATGGACTCTGTTGTAAGCCTGGAAATCAAAATAAGAAAAGCCATGATCAATAAAGTGCTAGAAGAAGTATATTTTGATGTTGAGAAAAGCTATGACATGATATGGAAGAAAGGATATTTAATGGGTACTGGACGGTATATTTATGTAAGCAAGTAAAAAGTAAGCACTTTTGGTTTGAAAGAAAAATTCAATTCAAAATAGGAAATGAATTGTTCCATTACTATGAAATAGGAAATTGGAACACCACAGGGAAGTGTCATTAGGCCACTATTGTTTTTAAGTATAATAAATGATATGCTTGTGTCATTCAGGCCAGCAATAGCTATTTTCACTCATGATAAATGTGAAATATGTAGTAGCGAAAATGCAGGGAGCCATAACTGAAGAATAATGGTCATACAAATGGGGTTCTATGTTTTTCACAGAAACATCCAAAGTACAGGTGTTTAGTAGAAATGCCAAACCCTCTCGGCGTAGTGTGTTACTGATGGTAGCCTTGTTACTTTGGTCCCAGCTCTCTGCAGGTCATTCATCCATTCCCTCTGTGTAGTTCTGGGATTTTTGCTCACCGTTCTCATGATCATTTTGACCCCACAGGATGAGATCTTGCGTGGGGCCCCAGATCAAAGGAGATTATCAATGGTCTTGTTTGTCTTCCATTTTCTTACAATTGCTTCCACAGTTGCTTTATTGACACCAATGTAGTTGCCTATTGTAGATTCACTCTTCCCAGCCTGGTGCAGGTCTACAATTTTCTTCCTGGTGTCCTTCTACAGCTCTCTGGTCTTGGCCGTGGTTGAGTTTGGAGTCTGAATGTTTGAGGCTGTGGACAGGTGTCTTTAATACAGATAACGAGTGGAAGACTGAAGAGCATCTTAGAGAAGAAGTTACAGGGCTGACAGAGCCAGAAATCTTGCTTGTCTGTGGGTGACCAAATACTTATTTTCCACAATGATTTACAATTAAATTATTTAAAAATCATACAATGTGATTCCCTGGATATTTTTTGTTCTCATTTTGTCTCTCATAGTTGAAGTGTACCTATGATGAAAATTACAGACCTCTCTCATCGTTTTAAGTAGAAGAACGTGCACAATCAGTGACTGATTAAATACTTTTTTGCCCCACTGTATATATTATATTATATTAGTCTGCCAGTGGACTAACTGTTTTGTTTTAGCTTTTTCATTGTCAATACGTTATTCAAAAAATTATATGAATATATTCAACACTTTTAGGAGGAGCTGAGCGAACTATTTACTCAATACTGGTACACTACAGTATCTCATATGGCATTGCTATGTACATTATATAATATACTATATATAATGTGTATAACTTATTATGGACATTTAATGATGCGTACTTTACACCATTATTATATGTCTGTGAGTGGCAAAAAATATGTGCTTCTCTAGAATTAGCAGGTGAAATAAGAGTTGTGAAAACACCTAGAGACCAAGTGTAAATGAAGTCCTAGAGGCTGAGCTTGGAGATCCTTTGTGTGTGAGGACTGTTGTATGAATATCAATCCATCATCATTGATCTTCTGTGGATGTGTTGCAAGTGACACTCTACTCACTATACAGTATAAGCCACATAAACACCATCACACATTTCCCACATGGTAAAGAGGAAAGAGGAAGAGAGTGTATGTGAGAGACAGAGACCTCAAAAATGGTATGCATGTTCCCATAGAGACATATAGAGGGAAACAAAGGCACGAGACATGTTCCGGAATGTGTCAGAGATGTGTTGCTATGCAACAGCAGTTCCAGGGTGGTTGCTGAGATACCATGGGCGAGCGCAGACAAAGATGTGAGTGAAAATAATTAAAAATCATAATATAATACATACACTCACACACAAAGCTCTACTCCTCTGTTTCAGTTGGAAGTCAGAGTGAAGCACGAACGCTGAATTGTCACCACATTTATATAACACATCTGCATACCCACAACCATCAGTTACCCAATTACCCATGTGTTCAAGCACAAATACTCTTAAACATACATGCACAGATTAAAACATCCATGCATTCCACAAAACACAGACACATATATGTGTGGAGTGTACATATTCATGTATGCCTGCAAACCCACAAGCACATCTATGAAGAACCATTGTGGGGACTTTCCACTGACCTAATATCACTGTAGCCAATTAATGCTACATACGCCTAACCCTAACCTTAACCTATATAAAGATTTGTTTTCCCCTCAAATGAAAGTAGCAATAATTTTCTTCATGAGACGTAATTTTCCTTTTGAGGACCACAAAAATGTCCCCACAAGGTAAAAAATTGTGAATCATTCAGTCATTTGTTCTCATAATGACATGTAAACCCTCCCCTCCACACACATTTATCATCCTTCATTTGCTACATCAGCTGGTCGCTCTTCACACCGTGTAATTCAGACACTCAAGCACATGGCTTGTTAAGGCTGAAAAGTGCTTAATGAGCACTATTAAGGCAACCAGACTGCACTTTACTGCTCAAGTGGAAAATGGTTCTGGTTGATCCTAAAAAGCATAGTCGTACTCCCTGCCGACATTGTAAACAAATAGCATTTAGGTTTGACCAGCACACACTTGCGTCTCGGAATTTAGGAAAGCTTGTTACAGCTAATCAATCGGTATCTTCAGAAATAACACTTGTCCTCTAGGTGGCAGCATGCTCAAGCTTTTGGCGTATCATACTTCTGAACTGATTAGAATGGACAGTATGCCATTTAAGTACCGTCTTCTGAATAAGCTAAAAAAGTTGTTCTTGATGTTTCTAGATTCCTTTTGTTTTAGGTATTTGCTCCTTTTCTTAGTTTTTCTTGGTCTTCTTAGTTTTTTTTGTTTCTATTTTCCCTTTTCTTTTTATATTGTTCCTTCTACCTCTACGAGAAGTCTGTACTTACTTGTTTTTATCGTTATCCAAAAAAAAGTACCGTATTCCAATTGTGATCTTTTTCCCTCTAAGATTTTCAATTGAAGTTTTTGCTTTTATCTAAATTTACAGCTCCAAATCAGAAAAAAAGTTGTGACGGTATGGAAAAAGTAAATAAAAATTGCAGTGTCTCTTATATTTACTTTGACTTTTATTTCATTGCAGACAGTGTGAACCCAATGTCTTATGTTTTGTCTGGTCACTTTGTCTGGTGTAATAACTTTTGTTAATATACATCCATTCCATAAAAACTTGGATGGCCTTTTCACAACAAACACTTTGGCACCAAGGATACCAAGGTGTTCCAGGTGTTATTTTGTCCCATTCCTCCTGCAAAAATGTCTTAATGTCTGCAACAGTACAGGGTTGTCATTGTTGCATTTTTAAAATTCTCTACACAATCTCGGTGGGGACAGGTCAAGACTGGAGGAAGACCAGTCCAGTACCCATACCCTCTTCTTTCTCAGTCATGCCTTTGTAATGTGTGCAGCATGTGGTTTGGCATTGTCTTGTTGAAAAATGCATGAACGACCCTGGAAAAGATGTCGTCTTGAAGCCAGCATATGCTGCTCTACAATCTCAGTGTACTTTTCTACATTAATGCTGCCATCACAGTAGTGTAAATTACCTTTTCAAAGAGCACTGACACAACCCCATATAATGACAGACCTGGTGTTTGAAATTGTTGCTGATAACAGTCTAAATGGTCCTTTTTATCTTTGATCCAGAGCGCACACCGTTCATTGTTTCAAAAAATAAAAAATAAAAAAAAGATCTGGAATACTGTTTTGTCTAAAACACGACATGTTTTCACTGTATGATGGTCCATCCGAGATGCCTTCAAGCCCAGAGTAGTCAATGCTGCTTCTTGACATGGTTAACATGAGGCTTTTTATACAATTACGATTTAAGTGGCATTTGTGAATGTAACACCATATTGTAGTACTTGACAAAGGTTTCATAAAGTAATCCATTGCCCATGTGGTTGGATAAACAATCTACAAAAATCTTAATCTAGTCTTGGATTTGACTCAGTCTAGACCATTCCCGGTCTCTGTCTTAACTCGGCTACTAAAAGTCTTGACTTGGACTTGATTTGACTCAGCCTTGGTCTTCTCTTAGATTCACCTCTAGCAGTCTTAACTACAACACTAGTACTCACCTGCCTTGAACTTTTTGACTTTTTCTATTATTACAATTTGGAATTAAAATGCTCTTAACCAGGATGTTCACCATTAGACTGACATGTTTCTTAAAACTCTTAAAACTATTTCTTAAACTAAACATGAAAAATATTTATTTTATTGTGACAAAAAGGTTAATTAACTAAAACACAGAACTAATTTCATTGCAACTATTCAACCCCCTGGATCAATATTTGGTCACGCCATGATTTATCGCATTTGCAGAAAAAAATCTCTTTGCAGCTGTGAGTGCACTTAAGCTGTAAGTATAGGTTTGGATTAGCTTTGGACCTCTGTATACTGAAATGTTGCCCATTCTTCCTGGGGAAAAAAAAAATAGTTCTGTCAGGCTTGAGACCGACCACTGATGAACAGCAATGTCCAAATCTTGCTACTGACCTCTATGAATTGAGGTCTGGTCTTTGATTGGCCGTTCTAATGCATCAAGGTTGTTGCTTCTGTGTAGCTTTGCAATATGGCAAAATGCTTAGTCTCGTCTTATTGGAAGGTGAACCTCTGCCCTGGTCTCAGACCTACTGCAGAATGTTAACAGATTTTCTTAGAGGGCTGCTCAGTATTTGGCACAATCCATTTTGGCTTCCACTCTGATCAGTTTCGCAGTACCTGAAGATGAAAAACATTCCCACAGCATGTTGCTGCCACCAACGTGCTTGACTGTGGGGATGTGTTCTCAGGGAGATTAGCAGTGTTTGGTTTGTGATGTACATATCGCTTTGCAACAAGGCCAAAACTTTCTGGTGTTATCATATCAAAGCACCTTTTTCCACAAGTTTGCCAAATTCAAGTTAGTTGAATTCAAATCACTTTTTTCCCCAAGAAAAGCTTTTTTTGTTGCTGCTTCTTCCTAAAGCCCAGTTTTATGAGTGTCTGGGAATTATTCCCATCTCAGCTGCACATCTCTTCAGCTCCTTCAGAGTAACCTTTGGCTTCTTAGTTGCATCCTTAAACGGTTACTGACTTTTGATGGATGGTCTTGTGTATGCAGAGTTGTGCCATATTCGTTCTATTTCTTAATAATGGATTTGATGGTGCTCAGAGTTCTCTAAAAGTTCAAAGTTTGAACACCCTGATAAATAAGTTTTTATAATGTTGCTTTTACAATGTTACGTTTGTAATGTTGTCTTTATAACGTTAGTTTATAATGTAGCTCATGACTTGTGTTTGTGAAGGTATGCTCTCAAACTCTGATACTTCCCAGAGAAAGATGCATTTATAGTGAGATCTTATGACACATTAATCGCACACAGATCACCCTGATCTATAGGTTCTCTTTATGTAGGTTTAGGACTTACAGTGGTGTGAAAAAGTGTTTGCCCCCTTCCTGATTTCCTATTTTTTTCATGTTTGTCACTCTTAAGTGTTTTGGAACATCAAACCAATTTAAATATTAGTCAAAGACAACATAAGTAAACACAAAATGCAGTTTTTACATGAAGGTGTTTGTTATTAAGGGAGAAAAAAATCCAAACCTACATGGCCCTGTGTAAAACAGTGATTGCCCCCTAAACCTCATAACTGGTTGGGCCACCCTTAGCAGCAACAACTGCGACCAAGCGTTTGCAACAACTTTCAATGAGTCTTTTACAGCATTGTGGAGGAATCTTGGCCACTCATCTTTGCAGAATTGTTGTAATTCAGCCACATTGGAGGGTTTTCCAGCATGAATGGCCTTTTTAAGGTCATGCCACAGCATCTCAATAGGATTCAGGTCAGGACTTTGACTAGGTCACTCCAAAGTCTTCATTTTGTTTTTCTTCAGCCATTCAGAGGTGGACTTGCTGGGGTGTTTTGGATCATTGTTCTGATGCAGAACCCAAGTTCGTTTCAGCTTGAGGCCACAAACAGATGGCCAGTCATTCTCCTTCAGGATTTTTTGGTAGACAGCAGGATTCATAGTTCCATTTATTACAGCAAGTCTTCCAGATCCTGAAGCAGAAAAACAGCCCCAGACCATCACACTACCACCACCATATTTTACTGTTGATATAATGTTCTTTTTTCTGAAATGCTGTGTTACTTTTGATTACACAGATTACACAGATTTTGGTTACCAGATGTAATGGGACACGCACCTTCCAAAGAGTTTAACTTTTGTCTCGTCAGTCCACAGAATGTATCACTTTTTCACACAGGGCATTTTTTTCTCCATTAATAATAAGTACCTTCATTTTGAAACTGCATTTTGCGTTTACTTGTGTTGTCTTTGACTAATATTTAAATTGGTTTGATGTTCCGAAACACTTAAGTGTGACAAACATGCAAAAAAATAGGAAATCAAGAAGGGGGCAAACACTTTTTCACACCACTGTATGTGAAATTTGAATGATGTTTTGGGTCACATTTATGCAGAAATACACTCATTAACAATAAAAAAAAATTTGCTCACCAAGAAGGATTTGTTGAAATCGAATGAAACTTTATAGATGTGAATGTATTGATGATATATGTAAGTGATTACAATATTAGAGCGAAAGGATAAGTTTGCTGGGGAAAACTGTACAATTCAAAGGAGGCTCTAGTACACTGTTGGGCTGCATCTAGCTTGGATACAAGATGAGATACGGAAGCATGCAGGTTCCATATTGTATCCAGTGGCACATTTTCCCCACAGATGTTGCACCTGGGTCTGTAGATCCTGCACACTCGTAGGTTGCCGAAGCTGACATAACAGCTAGTCCCATAAATGTTGATTGGCAATAAATCTGGTAACTGGGCAGGCCAGCAAAGTGTTGCGATCTGGCAGAGACATTCCTGGGAAACCCTTGCTGTGCTTGGGTAAGCATTGTCTTGCTGAAAAATTCCAATTGGAAGCCTTGCCATGAGAGGCAACATGGATGTCCAACATGGTTGTTAGTGTCCCTTGTATGACTATTAGGGATTGTAGTATGCAATGGCGCCCAAGATCATCACACCTGCAGTTGGGACAGTGTCTCACTCCACAGGAAAGCACTTATCACGAGGCCTTCATACTCTAACCCAAGTGTCGTCTGATCTCAAACAGAACCTGGATTTATCAATAAAGACAATGCAGTTCCAGTCCGTAGCAGCACAGGTTTTACATTCACGACACCACTGCAAACAACGGCAATGGTAGCTGGCTGTCAAAAATGGGTGCCATGACAACAAATGTCCTTCTTCTTGGAAATGGCTTGGGCAGAGACAGTGAAGTATTTAATTTTTTTTGTTGACAGCGAGTATATATACAATTCTAAAGGATTCACCACTGTAAATTAGTGTCTTTGAATCATGTTTTGTTTTTAATGTGCTTTTTTGGGGGTTTTGTGTGTGTGTGTGTGTGTGTGTGTGTGTGTGTGTGTGTGTGTGTGTGTGTGTGTGGTGTGTGTGTGCGTGCATTTGTGTGTTACAGGTGAAGAGGTTAATAAAGGCAGCAAAAAAAGACAACTGGGATTCGCTTCTGCTACCTCTAAATTTTACTACTTACCTTTTATGGTAAGTATTTTTTTTATTGAAACTGGTTTGAACTATATTGAAACTTTATTGAAACTATGTCACGTGTTAAGCTTGTTCTAAACTTTGTATATAAACATACCCTATGTACTTTTGTTCTGTTTATAAGAGCAGTCTTTAATATATGGAAACAGCCTTTACTTGCCTCCCTTCCTTGAAGAAAAAAAAAACATGGGCATTTTGGGGAAAATACCTTAATGAAGGCCAAAAGATCTTGTAAGCATCACTTTCTAATAGTACTTGTCATAACTTCAGACTTGATTCCACAGTTGACTTCCTCACAGCTGGCTCAGGTGTTGGATATGCCTAGAAGTTCTTCCAAGTTTATGGCAGCAGTATAAACAGCATAATCTGTGATTGCCTGAGGACATGGAGGGCATGGTAAGCCTGGAATTTAATATGCACAAATAAATTAGGTCTGATCTTGTAAATGTTTGAAACATAAGTTATTGCATGTTTTTGTATGCTAATAATTTTGAACCGCTGCCTGAAGGTAATTAAGAAAATTGCAACATCTGAGGTAAAATACACCAAGGAGAATTGTTTTCATCAGAATATCAGCCAGGGATCATCAGTTTATTGTCTTCTGGGGAGTGATGTTTTATATTGCCAACCATTATGTTGTAGCACCATGCTTGTTGTCGGACCCCGTGGATCACCTACCAGTAGTGATTCATTCATTAGTAAAATGTGTAACTAACTCTGTCAATTATATTACTAGTCATTCATCAAGGACAGTTATCCCCCACAGTCTTTCTAGGGTGATGTAGCAAGTCTTCAGTGAATAGCGCATTGGATGGCATGTGCAAGATTTGTTTATTTCTGTATATGTAATTATGATGGGTAATACAGATTTAGGGCAACATGATGGCACAAATAGTTAACGCTGTCAGGCATACACCAACATATTAAAAGTTTTTTGCAGCGACACGTTCTGAGATGGAAACTGCAAGCTGTTTAATACCAAAAAACATAGTCTTTTACACCTTTTTTGTGGTTAAAACTGTCACCTCACAGCTTGGAGATCCCTGGTTCGTTCCCACCTTTGTGGTGTTTGGATATCCTTCCCATGTCTTCGTGGGTTTACTCCACTGTAAATTTTCTCATGATTAAAACCATTTATGCGGATGCCATCTTAAATAAAACTAATAAACCTTTGTGGTTTTGCCAGTTCTTGAACTGTTATGGCATGTTGATCAAAGATGTCATATCAGGCCTTATTGTCCTTTTTATTTACTTTTATCACACAATCACAAAGTCACAATTTGGTACCTGAGAATTGGACAGAATGTGTGACAAATTACATTGAGTTTGGCTTCTTCTGGAATTATGGACTGTTTTATAAATTGTGTTTCATTTAATGTATACTGGATAGCACAGTGGCTAGCACTTTGCCTCACAGCGAGAAGGTCCTGTGTTCAATCCCAGGTGGAGCGGTCTGTATTCTTTCTGTGTGGAGTCTGCATGTCCTCCCTGTGCCTGTGTGGGTTTCTCCTGCAGTCCAAAGATGTTAGGTTAATTGGTGTCTCTAATGTGCCGTGAGTGTATGTGCCCTACAATAGTGAATGAATGAACGAATGAAAGTATTCTTATAAGTTTGTCATTTCCATCATAAGATTGACCAAGACAGGGGCAGTTCAGTGTAGTTAGTTTTGCGTTGTTCTGTCTCCTACTATGCTAGTGTTTTCTTATGTTTATAATCAGCATTTTTTTTACTTAATACTTTTTATATTTCATATTGGGGAGCTACTTTGATTTTACATAGGTAAGTGATATAAGAAACAAAACAAAACAAACAACAAAAACAAACAACCAAGAATAAACAACAACAAAAAAACATACAGGTAGAAAAATTAGTAACTATGCTAACTTGAGTGTATGTATTTGTCACTAATATTTTTTGGGGGGGAAATACGAGGAAACATACAATTGTGGTGCATTTTTCTTCTTGACGTTTCTCTAACAGATTTTTTGTTCTGTCTATGTTTCCTTGTGTTCTGCTGTGGGACAGTGCACATATTTTTTACTGGTAAGTGAATGATGTAAGCATTTATAAAAACAAGAAAAAAGAAAATGGCTTCCATCAGTCTTTATTTTAAAAGATTTGATGAAGATAGAAGGATCTGATGAAGATAAAGTTCCAGCTCTGGATATAAGTTGCAAATCTGCACAAAATATTTAAGCTTCATTTTGAATTGGCTCTTATGTTTTTCTTTTTTTTTATATTATATATATTATATTTATATTATATATATATATATATATTTATATTATATATATATATATATATATATTTATATTATATATTCTATCTATATATATCTATCTCCTCTCTTCTATATCTCTACTATCTCCTATCTCTATACATCTCTCTCTCTATATATCTATAGATATATATATACATACTGCTCAACACAATATAACTCCAAGTGTTCCCTTTATTTTTGTGAGCAGTATATATGTATATTCACATCAAATTACCTAAGGATTTTCCTTTATAAGTTTAATTACATTTCTTTTCCTTTTCTTTCAGTTGCGGGTTGTTCTCTAACAGTGTAATCTGAAACTGTGATCTAAAACATTTTAAATATAGAGTTGACTACTTACAGCTGTATTCTTTCACATTTTAATTGTATTTTTCTCCAGAAATTAAACAGTAATTGCCAATTATTTGTACTGTAAATGCGCCAAGGTAGGTTTTAAAAGTTAAATCCACAGTTGATTGTTTTTAGAGCAGAAGTCACCTGTAGCAGCAATTGTTATAGCCAATGAGAACAAATGTAGGCTATCGACAAGCCAATGAGAATGGTGATGGATAGTAAAAGTGCATTCTTCATAAGCATGAGATAACCTGTTCAAGCTGTGCCTGGGCTGTCTGAAATAGTCTGTCAAAAGTGTACAAGCAGCTCACACAAGTACAGATGTAAACGTATGTAAGTGAGCAACACTCACTGGTAACACATTCATAATATAAAGCATACATTTTTGGATTGTCCTTAGACAAACACTGGCAGTAGAATCAGTTTTTGACATATTTATAGATTTCTGCATCCAACAAGTCAGTTCATCAACTTTCTGCTCTGTTGTCCTTAAACAAAATATACTGAGAATCAGTTTGCCAACTTGGCTGGCTTACACAGAACCTTGACATCAACTCTATCAGACACCTTGAAGATTCAGTGGAATGCCAAAATTGAGCCTGATCTTATAGTCTAATATCAGAAGGTGATCTCAAAGCCATATTCTAAAATCTAGTGGAAACAAAGGCTGTGAGGGGGGAAACTCTACTGCCACAGGACCACCACAGATCAGGTAGTTTTTGGGTGATGAATGATTCTCAGCACTGCAGTGACAACAACATAGTGGTGGTGTGTTAGTGTGTGTTATGTTGTGTTGGTTGGAGTGGATCAGAGACAGCAGGGAAGCAGGAGTTTTTGAACACCTCAGTGTTACTGCTAAACTGAAAACAGTCCAACAGCCAAAAATGTCCAGAGCCACCAGCATCGTGTAGACAGTGATGAAGGATTAGAGGATGACTAACGTAAACAGATGAGCTACTGTCTCTGACTTTACATCTCAACTTACATCCATCAATCTGCACTTAATACCCGATAATGAGAAAGTGGAAACAGAATTTTCGAAGTGTATGCAAATTTATTAAAAATAAAAAAATAAAATTTGACATGAAAATAGGTATTCAGACCCTTTGCTATGACACTTGAAATTCTAGCTCTGGGGGCCTCCCATTTCTCTTGATCATCTGTGAATTGTTTCTACATGTTGATTGGAGTTCACCTGTGGTAAATTCTGCTGATAGGACATGGTTTGGAAACGTACACATCTGTCTAAATAAGGTCTCACAGCTAACAATGCTTAACAGAACAAAAACCAAGCCACAAGGAGAAAATAACGGCCTGTAGAGCCCAGAGACAGGATTGTGGGGAGGCACAGATCTGGAGAAGGCTACACAAAATTCTGCTGCACTGAAAGTTCCCAAGAGCACAGTGGTTTCCATAGTTTGGAACAATTACTCTTACTAAAGCTCCCCACCAAACCAAACTAAGTAATCAGGGGAGAAGGGCCTTGGTAAGAGAGGTGACCAAAAACCCTGTTATCACTTTGGCTGAGCCTCAAAGATCTTGTGTGCAGATGGAAGAAGTTTCCAGAAAGTCAAGCAGCACTGTAGCACTCCACCAATCTGGCCTTTATGGCAGAGTGGCCAAACAGAAGCCTCTCCTCAATAAAAAAAAAACAATGAAAGCCCACTTGGAGTTGCAAAAAAGCATCAAAAGAACTCTCAGACATTGAGAAACAAGATTCTCTAGTCTGATGAAATCAAGATTGAACCTTTTGGCCTCAATTCTAAGCGTCATGTCTGGAGGAAACCAAGCACTGCTCATCACCTGCCCAATATCATTCTTGCAGTGAAGCATGGTGGTGACAGCATTGTGCTATGGAGGTGTTTTTCTTCGACTGGGACAGGGAGACTGGTCAGGGTTGATGGAAAGGTGAATAGAGCAAAAAACAGAGATATTCTTAATGAATACCTGTTCCAGAGCACTCGGGACCTTAGACTGGGCCGAAGGTTCACCTTCCAACAGGACAATGACCCTAAGACAACACAGGAGTGGCTTAATTATAGCTATTTGAATATCCTTGAGTGGCCCAACCAGAACTCTGATTTGAAGAATGGCAGAAAACCCCAAATCCAGGTGTGTAAACCTTGTGGAATCATACACAAGAAGACTGGAGGCTGTAAAAAAAATGTGTTTCAACTAGGTACTGAGTAAATTGTCTGAATATTTATGGAATAAATTAGTTTTTCCTTTTTTAATAAATGTGCACATATGCTAAAATTCTGTTTTCACGTCGCCATGATGGGGTATTGAGTGCAGTGCAATTATAGTGGAAAATAAGTATTTGGTGAATAACAAAAGTTCAACTCAATATGTTGTAACATAACCTCTGTTGGCAATGACAGAGTTAAAACGTTTCCTGTAAGTCTTCACGAGGTTTGCACACACTGTAGCTGGTATTTTGGCCCATCCCTCCATGCAGATTTCCTCTAGAGCAGTGATGCTGTCGCTAGAAAACACAGACTTTCAACTCCCTCCACAAATCTTCTATGGGGTTGAGGTCTGGAGACTGGATAGGGCACTCCAGGACCTTGACATGCTTTCTACGGAGCCACTCCTTTGTTGCCCGAGCGGTGTGTTTGGGATCATTGTCATGCTGGAAGACCCAGCCACGTTCCATCTTCAATGCTGTCACTGATGGAAGGAGGTTTTTTTGCTTAAATTCTCACGTTACATGGTCCGTTCATTCTTCCCTTATCACGGATCAGTCATCCTGTCCCTTTGCAGAAAAACAGCCACAAAGCATGATGTTTCTACCCCCATGCTTCACAGTAGGTATGGTGTTTTTGAGATGCAACTCAGTATTCTTCTTCCTCCAAACACGACGAGTTGAGTTTTACCAAAAAGTACTATTTTGGTTTCATCTGACCACATGATTCTCCCAGTCCTCTTCTGGATCATCCATATGCTCTCTGGCAAACTTCAGACGGGCCTGGACATGTACTGACTTAAGCAGGGGGACACACCTGGCACTGCAGGATCTGAGTCCCTGTCTGTGTAGTGTGTTACTGTTAGGATCTGTGCCCTGGCCCGTGTTTTTTGTGACTTTTATTTTGAAGCCTTAGGAGCCAAGATGGCGGCCTGCACCTGAGACTTGTTTTTGTTTTGATTACAGACTCTATTTAAGTTGAACATTTCTCTCAGCTCGTTGCGGGAGCATTGCCTAGGTTAGTTGTGTCCTCCGCCTGTTGGGATGCACCTTCATTTGCGGTTTCGCCCGCTGGATTATCGTTTTTTTTCTCACTGCGGTTCCGCCCGTGGGATTATACCCTCCTTTCTTCACGGTTTCGCCCGATGGACTATTGCCTCTAGGCGGTCTCGCCCGCCTGGACTCCCCTGGTCGCGGTCCTCACCTTTGTACGGCTGTGTGGCTGCGACCGCAGTTTTGTAAGTTATTAATTTTTTGGAGCTGTTGCACGGTTTAGTTTGGATACCCTATGCTACTGGTTGTTAGCTAAGCCTAGCATGCTATCGCTATCACTATAGCTATTTGCTGCCGTAACTATTACTGCCACTGCTACTATTATTGTTACTGCTAATGCTAATGCTATTGCTATGCTACTGCTACTATTATTGCTACTGCTAGTGCTAATGATATTGCTATGCTACCGCTACGCTACTACTACTGTTCTTATTGTCACTACTACTATTATTACTATTCTTGCTAACGCTTTATACTGGATACTATATGCTACCCCTATCAGCTTACTGGTATCATTACTGGTCCTCTGCCGTCTCGCCGGCTTATTAATTTACTCGCCGTTTTGTCGGCACCTTATTAACAGCCCTCACGGCGCTTATTTTCTCTTGCCTTTACTGATCACCAGTGACGCTAGTAGCTTTAGCCATCAACACGCCATTAGCCAGCACATGGCGTACCGTAACTTCCTGCAGCCAGCATATAGTGTACCGTAGCTTCCTGCAGCCAGCTATTGTTCTCGGTAGCTTCTCCAGCCTTGCCTTATTATTATTATTATTATTATTATTATTATTATTATTATTATTATTATTATTATTGTTTTATTTTTACTGACCTTATTAGTACCCTTGTCATTATTAGTATTATTATTATCTTCTAGCTTACTTCTATTGGTATTTGTTCACCTTTACTTCTTGAGTGTCGCCATCACGTTAGTTACTATTGCCTTAGTTTGGAACTGTTGTAAATAAAGCGGTGTTGGACTGGAACCTGCATAATCGCCTGCTCCCTCCTTCCGTCGCTCACACCCACACCCCCTAACAGAATGCTCCCGCCAAACATGCAGACGGCGGGTTCCAGCCCTACTGAACCCCCACTCCAGCCGGAAAAGTTTAATGGAGACTCCAGCAAGTTCCAACATTTTTTTGTGACATGCAAGGCTTGCCTGGATTATTATTCTTTTGCTGCAGAAAGCAACCGGCTGGCCTTCGTGGGGCTCCTACTGACTGGCCGGGCCTTGGACTGGGCCGCTGAGGCATGGCCCCAGTTTGAATCAGGTACCTGTGACCAGCTTCTGAAGGCTCTCGGGGCTGAGTTTGCCCCCCAGTCGACACCGGTCCAGAGTCACAGCTGGGGTCAGGCGTGTGAGGTCAAGCTTCCCTGCCCTCAGCATCCACCTCCGCTTGCCCATCATCAACGGGACCCTCCGCTCAGGTGCTGCCAGAGGATCCCCACCATCATCAGGCCCAGGTCGGCACAGAAAGCGCTCACTCCGGAAACCGTCCAGAGCGCTTCGCCCCCCGCTGAGGATGTCCAGAGCGCCACTTCGCTCGCCAGAGTCGTCCAAAGCGCCTCTCTCCTCGCTGAGGACGTCCGGAGCACCACTTTGCTCGCCAGAGGCGTCCAGAGCGTTCCTCCCTCCGCTGAGGACGTCCAGAGCGCCACCTCGCTTGCCAGAGTCGTCCAAAGCGTCTCTCTCCCTGCTGAGGACGTCCAGAGCACCACTTCGCTCGCCGGAGGCGTCCAGAGCGTTCCTTCCTCCGCTGAGGATGCCCAGAGCGCCACTTCGCTCGCCGGAGGCGTCCAGAGCGTTTCTTCCTCTGCTGAGGACGCCCAGAGCGCCACTTCGCTCGCCGGAGGCGTCCAGAGCGTTCCTTCCTCCGATGAGGACGCCCAGAGCGCCACTTCGCTCGCCGGAGGCGTCCAGAGCGTTTCTTCCTCCGCTGAGGTCGTCCAGAGCGCCACTTCGCTTGCCAGAGGCGTCCAGAGCGTTTCTTCCTCCGCTGAGGTTGTCCAGAGCGCCACTTCACTCGTCAGGGTCATCCAAGGCAGCTCTCACTTTGCTGAGGACGTCCAGAGTGCCGCTTTGCTTACCAAGAACGTCCAGAGCACTTCTCCCTTTGCTGAGGAAACCCTGGGCACCACCTCGCTCGTCGCGATCGTCCTGGGCTCTTTTCCCTCTACGGAGGACTTTCGGAGATTGCCTTCTCGGACCAGGGATGCCCTGAGTCTCTCTCTAGTTATGGAGGGCACACCAGCCACCGTCTCCATGCCGGCACCAACGTCATTAGCCCGCTGTACCTCAGAACCTAGTCAGGCCATCCGGGGACCCGTCGAGCCGAGGAGAGTCTTCCTGATGGCCATCAACTTCCCTGTGGCCTCTTCGCAGGCCGCCTTGTCTCTGGTGGCCCCCTCGCAGGCCGCCTTGTCTCCAGTGGCCTCCTCGCAGGCCGCTTTGTCCCCAGAGGTCTCCTCGAAGGCCGCCTTGTCTCCCGGGGCTTCTCCGGCGGTCCGCAGTTCTGGAAGGTTCAACCGGGGGACCCGGCCGAGGGCGATGGTCGTCCGCCCCCTGGACTGCCTAGGGACTCTTCTGGACAGTTGTCCGGACCCTCCATCCGGCCTCCCTCTGCCCGCCCGGGCTCGGCGCCTACGCCCTGAAAGGAAGCCCCCGGATCCGTGCACGTGCCCCTGGGGGGGGGGGGGGGTTGGGGAGTCCGAGGACGGACTCCTTGAGGGGGGGTACTGTTAGGATCTGTGCCCTGGCCCGTATTTTTCGTGACATTTATTTTGAAGCCTTAGGAGCCAAGATGGCCGCCTGCACCTGAGACTCGTTTTTTTTTTTATTACACACTCTATTTAAGTTGAACATTTCTCTCAGCTCGTTGCGGGAGCATTGCCTAGGTTAGTTGTGTCCTCCGCCTGTTGGGATGCACCTTTGTTCGCGGTTTCGCCCGCTGGATTATCGGTTTTTTTTCACTGCGGTTCCGCCCGTGGGATCATACCCTCCTTTCTCCACGGTTTCACCCGATGGACTATTGCCTCTAGGCGGTCTCGCCCGCCTGGACTCCCCTGGTCGCGGTCCTCACCTTTGTACGGCTGTGTGGCTGCGACCGCAGTTTTGTAAGTTATTAATTTTTTGGAGCTGTTGCACGGTTTAGTTTGGATACCTTATGCTACTGGTTGTTAGCTTAGCCTAGCATGCTATCGCTATCACTATAGCTATTTGCTGCCGTAACTATTACTGCCACTGCTACTATTATTGTTACTGCTAATGCTCATGCTATTGCTACGCTACTGCTACTATTATTGCTACTGCTAGTGCTAATGATATTGCTATGCTACCGCTACGCTACTACTACTGTTCTTATTGTCACTACTACTATTATTACTATTCTTGCTAACGCTATATACTGGATACTATATGCTACCCCTATCAGCTTACTGGTATCGTTACTGGTCCTCTGCCCGCCGGCTTATTATTTACTCGCCATTTCGTCGGCACCTTATTAACGGCCCTCACGGCGCTTATTTTTCTCTTGCCTTTACTGATCACCAGTGAGACGCTAGTAGCTTTAGCCATCAAACACGCCATTAGCCAGCACATGGCGTACCGTAACTTCCTGCAGCCAGCATATAATGTACCGTAGCTTCCTGCAGCCAGCTATTGTTCTCGGTAGCTTCCCCAAGGGGACTTGCCTTATTATTATTATTATATTATTATTATTATTATTATTGTTTTATTTTTACTGACCTTATTAGTACCCTTGTCATTATTAGTATTATTGTTATCTTCTAGCTTACTTCTATTGGTATTTGTTCACCTTTACTTCTTGAGTGTCGCCATCACGTTGGTTACTATTGCCTAAGTTTGGAACTGTTGTAAATAAAGCGGTGTTGGACTGGAACCTGCATAATCGCCTGCTCCCTCCTTCCGTCGCTCACACCCACACCCCCTAACAGTTACTGATGGTAGCCTTTGTTACTTTGGTCCCAGCTCTCTGCAGGTCATTCATCAGGTCCCTCCGTGTAGTTCTGGGATTTTTGCTCACCGTTATCATGATAATTTTGACCCCATGAGATGAGATCTTGCGTGGAGCCCCAGATCGAGGGACATTATCTGGTCTTGTATGTCTTACATTTTCTTACAATTGCTCCCACAGTTGATTTATTCACACCAACCTGATTGCCTATTGTATATTCACTCTTCGCAGCCTGGTGCAGGTCTACAATTTTCTTCCTGGTGTCCTTCAACAGCTCTTTGGTCTTGGCCATGGTTGAGTTTGGAGTCTGACTGTTTGAGGTTGTGACATGTGTCTTTTATACATACAACAAGTTAAACAAGTGCCATTAATACAGGTAATGAGTGGAGGACAGAAGAGCTTCTTAAAGAAGAAGTTACAGGTCTGTGAGAGCCAGAAATCTTGCTTATTTGTGGGTGACCAAATACTTAGTTTCCACCATGATTTAAAATTAAATTCTTTAAAAATCCTACAAGATGGTTTCCTGGATTTTTTTCTCATTTTGTCTCTCATAGTTGAAGTGTACCTATGATGAAAATTGCAGACCTCTCTCATCTTTCTAAGTAGTAAGTATATATATTTGTATTGTATATAGTGTCAGCATGCTCACACAAACATGCCTCACTACACTCCATTTCAACAAAACTTTCCAGTGGCTTCTCATGATGCCAGTCACACACTTTCATCTACTTTCCCTTGAACCTGACCCTTATTCATGTAGAACAGGTCAGGAAAAGAATGCTTTTGAAAACAGAGATAACAGATATTGTGTTTAATGAGGAAATGGCCCATTGTGAGACTCCCATTGGAGGCGGCCCAATTAAGAGCTTGATCGCCCAGGTGGGACCCAGAGTTAGCAGGGAGGAGAGAAACATTTAATCATTGTCCTCCCTCTATTCTCTTGCTTTAAATGGTACAGATACTATACAAACAGTGGGAAAAGCTTCCACACACTAGTTACACTGGGATATTATGACGTTCTTCACTCTGATCTGTGTTCCATATAACCAAGCAGTCTGAAAGATAGCCAAGATTCCGTCCCAGTAGTGAGACTGTAAAGAACAAACCTTGTTGAATTTTGTCGTTTAATCCAAGGTGTGTCTATCGCAGGAATTTCACCGGAAATCCCAAACACTGTATTGGTTCATATTGTTTTAATCTTTCACGGAAATCGAACAGGTGTTATCTGATGGGCTTTTAATGAAAGTCGCTCTGGGTCACTGAGAGGTCACACAGGGCCTGGGACAGACTATGGCTTTAAGCCGTAGACAAATAGTTCAAAAGTTCACACTGTATAACTTTACACAAAATGTCATTGGAATGCAGACATAGGAGCTTCATCTTGCTTATTTTATATTTAGGCATTTAGCAGACACTATGACACAGTAGAAGTTACATTTACTATTGAAAATCATCATACACATTTGAAGTTGTTTTTTGTCCTACAGCCTGAAGAAATGAAGAAAATAAAATTAATTATAAAAAAACAAGAAAAACTAAAACAGCAGGGTTGGAATTGTGATAAATTATGATAAAATTTAAAACTTTGTTGAAGCACTCTTTGTTTTAATTTCCAATCCTAGCTCTAACAAGAATTAATTACCAATCTCAGCCATTGTCCTTCAAGTCCTTTCAAAGTTGTCTCTTGGTTTATTACCATGATCAATAACATTGTCTTTCAGTGAGCGAGGTTCAGTTCTGGAGCCTATCCTGGAATCCACTGGATGCAGGGAAAGGTAGGGTGCTCAATAGCGCTAATTGGAGTTTTATGTATCAAGATATCATCTGAGGGCAGTATTACATGTGGTTCTGTGAGGTGACCAGTCAGAAAATAGCAGTCGCCACATCCAGAGTATAAACTATAAACACGCCAGTTCTGACTGGTCGTCTCACAGAACCAATCATGTGGAATACTGCCCTGAAATGATATTTCATTAAATAAAAATTAATCCCTGTTCATTGCTGTACTGGGTACTGAAACTGCATCACCCTATTTCCATGTTGCAAGCCCAGTTTGGGGGGTGAACCCAAGTTCTCATGATCAGCTGTTTCCAGCAGCTGGCTGTTATCACAGGAGCTGCAGTATAATGTTTGTGCAAATCTGAATGCATTAATATTAATACATGTTTAACATCACTGTGAAGCTTTGAAATCATCTAAGTGGTAACACCTGTGACTCGTTTCTCAGTTCAACCCAGTTCTGTATAAAAACTCTTGTCAGACTGAGTGACATTACAGGTATCCGTAGTTTCAAAATCACAAGCTCTTGTACTCTTGCTTTCATGTCTTTTTCTGGTGATATCTATTCAGTCTAATATTTGTTGTCTTAGTTTAGGTATTTGCTTAGTATGGTCTTATTTAGCCTTTTTTATTAATTTTTTGGTGTTTCTTTAATTATTATTAAAAAAAATTTAAAAGTAAACTAGCTAACCATATGATTTAATATCGTACATAAATATCTACAGAAAGCTCTGAAACATTATTTGATTATTAATTTTATGTCCATTCTTAAATTACAAAATATTAATTTAATGATTTTGTCGTAGTCTTTATTCTTCCAGCAATTAATATGAAAGGAAAATGGAAGGGTAATCTGCAGAAATCTTATAATTCCCTCTACACATTTATCATGTAGCAATTTTATTTCTATATATAAATGCACTGGTTCTCGACCACCCCGGAACTTGTCATATTCAGTTCTTGATGCATTTTGACCTGAAAAATTTCTCTCAGTTCTCGTCGTTTGCTCGGTACTTGGCATGCTTGCTTAAACTTGTATGACTTGAGCCTCGCAACTCGTTTCAACCGAAACTCGATTCACGGTTCATGATTCACGATTCAGTGGTTCAGATTCACAATATCTGTTGTCGAGTGAAGACCTCCGCTATTTTTATATTTATAGTGTTTGTCTTTATTTTTACATCAGTACAGTACTACAGTACTGCATTCTTAGTGCAAATAAGTCTCCACGGATTCTAAAAAGGGTTGTATTGACTGTCAACCAAAGAGGAAACAGGAACTTAATGCTCTAGAAGACAGGATACAGTTACTTGACAAGCCTTCTGAAATGAATTAACAAAGGGAACTGAGGTACCACTGTACATTCATTTGCTAGACACCTGTTAACACCGGTGTCATTTCATGTCTGGTATCTAGATGGTATACTAAGATTTATCCACATGTATTTACATTTGCATCATTGGTTAGCCAGCTTAAACAAAAGATAACTGTCATGTTCTACAAATGCCAAGGGCAGGGAGACAGATGAAGGTATAAGTGTGCATGATCTTTTAACTTTAGAAGACATTTTGCAAACAAGATGTACACAGAAAGACAAAACTGAAACAAAAATGCTAGTACAACTAGATAATATGTTACTACAACAGACAATACTAATTGAGAACCTAAGCTAACCAATCTGACTAGTAGAACATTCAGGCTAGGGTGCTAACTGTAACAAGGCACAGATCAGAACACAGACTAAGACAATAACAGGCAACACTAATACAAACAGACAATGTGCAGATACAATCGGGAGTGTTAACCACTATACAACGTGTTACTACAAACAGGACACACTCCAATACCAACAGTAACACTGACTGACAAGGAGCTAATGCTAACACAATCACTAAAGCTTAACAAGAGACATGGAACAAGGACAATATCCCACAAACCAGGCAAAGGGCATGAAGACAACTAGGAGCCGAGAATCACCAGCAGAGGGAAAAAGCCAGACAAGGAAGTGCACAGCAGGTTGTAATTGCTCAGCCTGCTGTGGAAATGGGAAATGAGAAGAGAGCTATGTAGGAGGATGTGGCTCACCAGCTCACATCACCCACACTATAGCATTGTTTTCAGTTGTTTTCTGCATATTTACTATATTCCAAACTGTGCACTTTTGTGGCGTTTTCTACTTGAAGGTGCCTACACTGGCATTCACCCACTGTGAGTTATGACGCATGCTTTTATGACTAAGCCAGAACAGTACCCCCAAGTTTTTCTTTCTGCTATGTGTTAATGTGAAAATGATGAATTAGAAAGAATATGAGGAAGAACCTTTGGCAAAGCCTCTTATTTGTTCTCTTTTCTCCCTGAAGCAGTAAATGGTCCCATGCTCTTTTTTCTCCTTGGGCTACAGTGGATGCCCATATATTTATTGAAGCTTGTGTAAATTTACAGACACAGAAATGGTGAGAAGCTGTAAAGCAAACTGACTTGCCAGCCTCAGAAATACCTTTGGCAGGAGCACAGAAAATAAAACTTGGTTTTGAAACTCTATTACCCAAACTGTCTAATCAGTCTCAACTAAAACCAGACATACAGACAGGAGACTTGAGTCATATAGAAGCTGATACAGCAAAACTAAAGATCTGTTTATTGGCATTCCCAATACATTTTTCACAGATTAATAAATCTGAGAAGGACACATATGGTCTGTAATATATTGTAACATTGTCTGATTTATTTTCCCAGTGATTTTTTCCTATTGGTGAGTCTGTTGAGCCCAGATGCCTCCTTTCTTGCCCATTTTTGAAAATATACTATACTATACAAAGTGTTAAGCCACCACGCCACCACTAGATTTGTTGTTTTAGCAATGATATAATGACCAAATATAATTATTCATCTATATTAAAATACAACCAGGAAATTTGTATGCAGTATTGAAAAAAACTGAAAAAATCAGAAAAATGTAAATACTATAGCTTGCAAAAGCTTCTGTAGAGTACAGTAGCAAGTATTTACTGTGAAATCCTCTTACACTTGAGCAATAGCAGCATTTGGCAGCTTCATCTAGATGCCAAGTTGACCCTTCTACAGTCTGAAGAAGCTTTATCAGGAATGGCTTTTTTGGAAGGGCAGCAGGTGAGAAACCACTTTTTCAGAAGGGCAAGTCGGTGTAAAGGTTAAGATATGCTAAAGCTCACAAAGATTGGAATAAAAATCAGTGGAAAAGACTATTATGGAGTGATGGATCCAAGTTTGAAATTTTTGGGTTCAATTGTCAACAATATGTTAAATATGATTATTATAAAATTGCTAAAACAACAAATCTAATTATGGCATAAGACTTTTGCACAGTGCTGTGTATAATTAAATAATGTCTCCCCTACTTTAGTTAATCATTTATATGTTTCATAATGTGTAGTTGTTCTGGGAAAACTGTCGTGGCATTGTTTTTTTTTAGTATTTTATTTTGAAGTTGAATGCAAGATCAAAATGATAACAACAGCAATGGAGGGAAAATAAATACATAAATGAATGCATACACCAAGCCTGTGTTTAGAGTTAAATGTTCCAGTTCAAATTCAAGGATGGAAAAAACATGCCAGTGAATGAAAAGTCAAACAGGGCATGGCACAAATCTAAACACTCTCCAAAGCAAAAATGTCCCCAGGTGTTTTTGTGATTTTGACGCACTACAGTGGTATTAGTATTAGCATTTCACTCACCCATCTCTCACAGCATGGTGCAGTAGGGGATTTCCATGTCAAAAGTAAAAAAAATAAAAATAAAAGTTGTTGTTCTGATTGAGAAAAAAGCAAGTTCTAAAAAATAGAAATAGTAAAAAAAAATGTTTTACAATTACAGACTGTAGTCCATCTGTTTCCCTCCATACTTTGTTCTCTCCCTGGGACGGCACAGTGACTTGGTGGGTAGCACCGCTGCTTCACAGCAAGATGGTCCTGGGTTCAATCCCAGGGTGTAGTGGCCTGGGTCCTTTCTGTGTGGAGTCTACAGTTTCCTCCCACAGTCCAAAGACATGCATGTTAGGTTAAATGATTACCTAACTTGAGTGTATATATATATATATATATATATATATATATATATATATATATATATATATAATATATTACTAGGTCTGATGTGACCTTGTGAATAGATGTAACCTTGTGTGTGTCACTGAAATAGCCAATGATGCTGGTATCGATGTTTAAATAAAACCAAGCAATTAATTAAAAAATTACTCTCCCAGTAAATTGTTCACTACTAAAGAACAGGACATATCAGGTACTATTTGGTGGATCACTATTTGGTGTGGTGGATCATTGTCATTGCTATGGTAACCCTAACATGGTGTTAGTGTGGATCAGTGTCACAGTTGCTCTGAGAATACTCCAACAATCAGCATGATTAGAGGATGACTAACACACACTATGCAGCAACAGTTAAGCTGCTGTCTCTGACTTTACATCTAGAAGGTGGAGCAATATGGAAGTCATGTCTAATAGAGTGCACAATGAGTGAACACAGTGTTTAAAAACTCCAGTAGCACTGTTGTCTCTGATCCACTCATACCAACAAAACACACACTAACACACCACACCCGGTCAGTGTCAGTGCAGTGCTGAAAATGATCCACCACCCAAAATGTACGTGATCTGTGGAGGTCCTATGGGGTCTTGAACATTAGAGAACAGGGTAAAGGGAACTTGCAAAGTATGCAGAGCTACAGATATACTATAGTCTGTACTGGTAGAACTACATAGTGCATCTACAGTGATGCTTGAAAGATTGTGAACCCTTTAGAATTGTCTATATTTCTGCATAAATATGACACAAAACAATCAGATTTTCACACAAGTCCTAAAAGTAGATAAAGAAAACCCAGTTAAACAAATGAGACAAATATATTATACTTGGCCATTTATTTATTGAGGAAAATTATCCAATATTACATATTATTGTGTGGCAGAAGTATGTGAACCTCTAGGATTAGCAGTTAATTTGAAGGTGAAATTAGAGTAAGGTGTTTTCAATCAATGGGATGACAATGAGGTGTGAGTGGGCACCCTGTTTTATTTAAAGAACAGGGATCAATCAAAGTCTGCTCTTCACAGTACATGTTTGTGGATGTTTATCATGGCATGAACATAGGAGATTTCTGAGGACCTCAGAAAAAGAGTTGTTGATGCTCATCAGCCTGGAAAAGGTTACAAAACCATCTCCAAAGAGTTTGGACTCCACCAATCTACAGTCAGACAGATTGTGTACAAATGGAGGAAATTCAAGACCATTGTTACCCTCCGTGGTTGACCAACAAATATCACCACAAGAGCAAGGAGTTGGTGAAGTCACCAGGGTAACTTCTAAGCAACTGAAGGCCTCTCTCACATTGGCTAATGTGAATCTTCATGAGTCCATCATCAGAAGAACACTGAACAACAATGGTGTGCATGGCAGGGTTGCAAAAAGAAAGATACTGCTCTCCAAAAAGAACATTGCTGCTTGTCTGCAGTTTGCTAAAGATCATGTGGACAAGCCAGAAGCCTATTGGGATAATGTTTTGTGGACGGATGAGACCAAAATAAAACTTTTTGGTTTAAAAGAAAAGCGTTATGTTTGGAGAAAGGAAAACACTGCATTCCAGCCTAAGAACCTTATCCCATCATTGAAACATGGTGGTGGTAGTATCATGGTTTGGGCCTGTTTTGCTGCATCTGGAACAGGACGCCTTGCTTTCATTGATGGAACAATGAATTCTGAATTATATCAGAGAATTCTAAAGGAAAATGTCAGGACATCTGTCAGTGAACTGAATCTCAAGAGAAGGTGGGTCATGCAGCAAGACAATGACTCTAAGCACACATGTCGTTCTACCAAAGAATGGTTAAAGAAGAATAAAGTTAATGTTTTGGAATGGCCAAGTCAAAGTTTGACCTTAATCCAATCAAAATGTTGTAGAAGGACCTGAAGCGAACAGTTAATGTGAGGAAACCCACCAACATCCCAGAGATGAAGCTGTTCTGTATGGAGGAAAAAATTCCTCCAAGCCGGTGTGCAGGACTGATCAACAGTTACCCGAAACGTTTAGTTGCAGTTATTGCTGCACAGAGAGGTCACACCTGATACTGAAAGCAAAGGTTCACATACTTTGCCATTCAGTAATATGTAATATTGGATAATTTTCCTCAATAAATAAATTACCAAGTGTAATATTTATGTCTCATTGGTTTAACTGGGTTCTCTTTATCTGCTTTTAGGACTTGTGTGAAAATCTGATGATCTTTTAGGTCATATTTATGCAGAAACATAAAAAAATGTAAAGGGTTCACAAACTTTCAAGCACCACTGTACATGGTTAGTGGAACTGATAAAATCGACACTGAGTGCAGAAACAAGGAGGTGTACCTGAAAAACACTTATTATTGCACAAAGTAGTTATTGATTAATCATTCACTGTCCAGACTGGGAAAATGTCAGCCTGTAGACTAATGACTTCTCAGTGGTGTGGTGCAAGTCTGATCAGCAGCTTTAGGACATTTACTGCTAATATTGAACCAATTTGTAAATGTTTCTGTTCTCATACATTTTTGAATTTGGACTCAGTTTTATGTCTTTTAGTTAAAGCAAAATATGTTCATCTATTATTATTACTTGAAAGCACACACCTGTATCACAAAGACTTTTGTGTGCGAGTTTCACTGGGAAACATATTAGTATTTTTAATTTTATTAAATTAAAACCTAACCCAAGTAATATATGATGTTGTAGACTTCTTTCACTGTGTGAAAATTGCTGGATCAAGGAGGCTATGGCAGAGTCTATCATGGCACTCATCATAGAAATCTTTACACATAATCAACACAATCTTGATTAATTAGGAGCTTTAGATACAGTCATTTCAATAGCTATGTGTTGTTCATATTGTAGTAGGGTGCTGTTAAACTTGTGAGGAAAACAGATCATTCCAATAACTTCCCATGGTAAAGAAATTGACTTTACAGAATAAACAAGCACAGTCACATTTGCTATGAATAGCTTAATTCCGCCAAGACAGCTAGTTTGGTATTCGAGATTGCATACTTTAATCAACAAGACATTGCAAGTCCATTTCTTTAAAGCCCTTTATCATGGGTCTAAATTCTTATAGAGGCATTGGCTAATTTACTCCTAGGTGTGAATAACTGGCAATGATCTGCATTGAACTGTGGGCCTGTTAAGGGTTTATGTAGACTCCAGACTTACAGGTCAAAGCAGTGAAGATTAATGAATGAATGAATAAATGTCACTAAACCCATGCTAACAATGTGTCATGTTAACCTCGTAAGCACTACTTGTGCTTACTACTTCCCTCCAGAGGTGTCTTTTATGTTGATGGTATCTCGATGCAAACATATTGTGGATTTTCTGGTTGGTTTGATATATTTGAGGTTGACATCCTGGTCCTGGAGCTACCTGCCCTCTGCACAGATATCAGTAACTTCCACAGCCATAGACCAGTGCCTGTGCATGACTGATTAGGGTGTTCCCCACGGACATATCAAGATAGTGAGGATTATTGATTCATGTCAATCTGATAGACTTTGGCTGTAGCGCACAGGTTTACAAGAAATTAGTAAGTAATAAGACATCAGGGTGAATACAGGGTTGGATCAAACTGATTTAAATTTAGTTTTTTGTGATTTTTGTGATGGTTCTGACCATTCTCTTCTTTTCTGTCTTTAAATCACAAAGTCATAATTTCCGTGTACTTGGATAAAGGAGTGTATCATGGTCAGACTGCTGCTTCTTGGAGACTCGGCACACTCCTGTATTTCATATTCTGCAGACGCTTTGCTTTTAATACTGATCAGGAGCTTTCCGTTCCTGAAGGTATCTGTCCGAAGGTAAAAAATACTAAAGCATCACATTGAGACCTGTATACAATCTAGAAAGTGTGCTTATAAACACATTTATGTAAAGGTTTGACAAAATAAGAAGTCCTGTAAGGAAGCACAGAAGTTTCAGATGCAACTCAATTATCCTGTCTCCCAATCACTGCACACAAAGTCTGCTGCCAAATAATAAGTTGGATGGATAAATGACCTTACAACCAGCCAAGCTTTGATGAGATCCTCACACAGCCCTGGTTTTCAAAATAACAACATAAGTAAGTCCATGTTAGCCAGAACAGAATAGATCTATTTACAGGTAATGACCATCTCATCAACTACTGTTGATCGGAACTAAAGTTTCTCGAGTACTGAAAGTTGGAATGTTGGTCAACATTATGGTGCCTTGATTTGCCTTGTTGTGCATTTTAATAACCCAAACCCAGAGACCGAGACATATAGACAAATGTTCAGGCCCAAAGGCATATTAAATAATTATATTACACGATAGACTGGCCATGTCATACAAAGTAAGCTTTAATGTCATCCCAGCAGAATGAAATATTGTGCTACCTATAAGAAAGTGGTAGTGCAAGATAGATAATGTCAGAAGAAGCTGTTGGGAGGAGTCACCACCTGAAAGCAGGCATTGATGTATCCCATTTCAAGGCACTATACAGAAGACTGTCTGTCATCCTTTTATCAATACATAGTGTAGGTATTAGTAATTATAAAGCAGAACCAACTAACACACAGTTCTTTGTCCACTACAGATTTTAGAAAAATATATGATTGTGCTTCCCATCCTTAATCAAGACATGTCCAGATGCCTGGCATGGTTTCAAAATGAAGTCTCAGGAAGTTATTTTAGAAGGTCACATGTGCACACACATAGGTGACCTTGCTTTAGATTGTCTGATCTCTAAATAATTACTGAGAGGAGAAAAAGCAAAGGCCAGCATGTCTCTCTGCTAACCTTTAACCTGCACCCGCACATGTTTCCAGCACAAAAGCAGATGCAGGCTATTTGTTGCATGCTGAGTCCAAATAGGTTTTCATAATTTCTCTATCACCCATAGTTTATTTTGTTCTAGTATTCACATTATTAGACAAGGTATATTTACCAGTTCTCTAATGCATTTGACAAACAAAATAAAAGTTTTGTAAAGTGCAATAGCTTCTTTTTGAAAGCACATGCCTTAAAATATATAAAGGACTTGCAGAATATGACTGGACCAACCAGCACTCATTCTTGAGTAGCAGTTCCCTGTCAGTTATACCCTAGAACATCTCTGGTGGCAAAGTCTTTTTCACTCTATTTATGCCAAGAAAAGCATAAATAGTCCAGAATCTACATATGCAGTGAGTTGACAATCAGGGGTGGCATTGTGATTAGCACTGTCACCTCACAGCTCCAGAGATCCCATGTTCAGTTCCTGGGCTGGACTCTTACTGTGTGGAGTTTGTATGTTCTCCTTGTGTCTGCATTGGTTTTCTCCGGGCAATCTGATTTTCTCCCACATTCTCTAAAATTGTCTCACTAAAATGCTCAAGTGTGAGTGAAAGTTTGTGTACAGTGTTTGTGTGTATGCATGTGCCCTGAGATGGGTGGTTCCTGCCTTATGCCCTATGCTGCTGATTAGGCTTTGGCTAAAAATTTGTATAATGCTCCTAAGATCCTAAGATGCATAAACAAATTTAATTGGTTTTATAAACGGTGGCTTTAAACAGTGTACAGTTGGTATTAAGGGGCCCAAAGAGAATATCCCCCACACCATTATACCACCAGCAGCAGCCTGAACTGTTACAGTTCAGGATGAATCCATGCTTGCATGCCAAACTTTGATCCTACAACTGGAATGTCGCGGCAAAAATTTAGCTTCATCCAGACTTTTTCCAGTCTTCTATGGTCCAATTTTGGTAAGCGCATGCTAATTGCTGCCTCAGTTTCGTGTTCTTAGCTGACAGGAGTGGCATCCCGTGTGGGCCTCTGCTAGCTGAGTTGTACCTCCGTTGCCTTCCTATCATCTGATACTACTCTGGTCTTTCGCCTCTGACCTCTAGCATGAACAAGACATTTTCGCCCAAATAACTGCCTTTCGTCTGGTATTTTCATTTTTGGACTGTTCTCTGTAAACCTTATAGATGGCAGTGTGAGAAAAAAATCCCAGTAGATCAGCAGTTTTTAGTCATATCAACCCCTCTAGCACCAACCACTATGCCACATTCAAAGTCACTTAAATCACCTTTCTTCCTAATTCTAGTGCTTGGTTTTTTAGCAGATGGTCTTGACCATGCCTACATGCCTAAATGCACTGAAATGCTAACAAGTGATTTTCTGATTACATTTTTTGAATTAATGAGCAGTTGAATGGATGTACCCAATAAAAGATGACAGTGGGTGTATAGTGTTAGTATACCAAGTCATATAAAGTGGCTATAGAAAAGCATCATACCCTGTCAAAACCCTTACGTTTTGTCACCATGGTCATTTAAATATTGAAACTTTTTTCCAGCTGCACTGAAGGACTTACAAATCTTTATGACTAAGATTGGTTGGCCTGTGCGTGTGTCAACAATCTCACAAGTTTGACACAAAGGTGGCCTACATGTCAAGGTGGTAAGAAAAATGAACTCTTGAAAAACAAGCCATACTGAGACTTATTTGTGGTTCTGATATCATGGTTATTATCAGAAGAGGCCATGACTGAACTTTTTGGACTGAAATCAAAGTACTATTTTGGAGTGAAAACCAAACACAGCTCAGCATCCAAAATACACCATACTTACTGTGTACCTACTGTCTACTGCTGGTCACCACAACAATTTAACTGAAATTAACAAATTCTGTAAGGAGAAATTAGCAAATATTCCCCAATCCAGGTGTAGGGCTGGTAGAGACATACCCAAAAGGTATGTCACAAAGGTATGCTACAAAGTATTATATTGTTTATTTGTATCTAACTGGTGTTAACCAGATGAGCATGGGATCCGATTTTGAGTTCCTTTCAAGGTTTCTTTCTCTCATCTGAATGCGTTTTTCCTTGCCACTGTTGACTTTGGCTTGCTCAAAAGAGCGTTGGGCTTGGAAATTTGTATCTCATTGACTGATACTTTTTCCACTGTGTTATTGTAGTGTAGTAATTTCTTTTTAGTTTTCAAAACTGTTACCTTTAAGTTTTATTTAAGAAATCCAATATTACACAGTATGTATCAGTGTAGTATAGCAAACATAAATGTGTGGTCAGTGACATATGATCATGATCATGATCACATTATTATGATATGCTATATTATGTTGCAGGTAAATATAGATAATAAGAATATCCCTGAAAGAGTTAGCAAATTTGTTATTGATTGCATTTACATGCCCCCCCCCCAAAAAAAAATAAAAAAATAAAAAAAACATATCAGTGATTTACTACTTTATTTGTAAATCATATAAATAGGCTACCATTATATAGACCTATTCCATACAACTTAAAATTGATAGCCTGTTGTTTTGTATGGGTACAGTATACAATAGGAGTGTCATCAACATTAGTCAGTGACAATAGCTCCATCACTTGCATTCCTGAGTGTTTTTTCAGCTTTTTGTGGAAAGGCTGCTTGTAACAGTTAGACTTTAGTTGTGGGAATGTGTTGATTGCAGTTTATGTAGCTACTGTAAGGTAAGAGCCTTACTTCTACATTGCTTTTCCAGTTTAACAGGACATACACTGTAGCCTGTGTAACATTAAACACTAAATGTTTGACAATATTGTTAAACACAAGTGAAAAACGAGACTGAAGAGTGACTACTGAATAACAGTGGTAAAAGCTTGGAAATAAAGACTCGCCTTTAGCCATTAGTATAGAAATTCCCCTTGACTATACTGTAATGTGAGAGTTATAAGTAGCAAATGTGACACAAAGCTAATGGAACAGTTAGCCCACAGTAGAGTGCGTCAGTCCCGCTGGCCATATCATTTATCATGGACTGAATGTTTAGGCTCACAAAACACACAAGAACAATAACACTTTGTTGAGCTCATTATTGTGTCTGCAGGACATACGTTTGAAGGCAATTTACTGACAGAAAAAGATAAGTTTTCATTAGAAGCTAACTTGCTTAATTTACTATACTTTATTGAAGTGTAGTTTTAACAAATAATTAATGGACGTTCCTCCAGCATAGTTGGTGAAAGACTAGCTCTATCATAAAATAGCATCAGTAAATGTTCATACAGTATATTGCTAAAACCAATCTCACTTACCCAAATAAAAGCAAAGTCTACTGAAAACCAGATTAAAAATGTACAACTATAGCATTAAAGTGAAACCGTACTTAGAACATTCTGTATGTACAGTAAGCTATCATATTAAAGGGTACAACTTTCACGGTCCTCAAGCAGCCTGTACACTGTCTGTCCAGAACTGTGCTGAGTGGTGCAACTGTCTAAGGTTTCACCATATCATCAAGGGATCAGGAGATTGAATCCTGATAATGCCAGAGCTATTTGTGGTAATCCAAAGGGGTATAATTGGTCCTGCTTAAGGGAGGGGGGAAGGACAGACAATGTCTATGCCTGCCACCACTAGGGTACACTGTAGCTATCTTATGCACTACCACATACAGTGGGACAAAAAAGTATTTAGTCAGTCACTGATTGTGCAAGTTCTCCTATGTAAAAAGATGAGAGAGGTCTGTAATTTTCATCATAGGTACACTTCAACTATGAGAGACAAAATGAGAAAAAAAATCCAGGAAATCACATTGTAGGGTTTTAAAAGAGTTTAAGGAAAAGAATCCAATATTGGTCAGGACTTTGACTTGGCCATTTCAAAACATTAATTTGATCCTTCTTTAACCATTTTTTGGTAGAACGACTTGTGTGCTTAGGGTTGTTGTCTTGCTGTATGACCCACCTTCTCTGGAGATTCAGTGTCATGCTTTTGGCTCAGAAGGAACAGGGAGGCGGACATAAGTGGAAGTGGTGCAGGTTTATTAACAGTGAACATTGTGAAACATGCATACAAACCAAATCAAACAAAACTAAATTAAGAATGATAACTAACACTGCAAACATCTAACACAGGGGACAAGCTAACAAGGCTAAAGCTAATACAAAAAATGCTAACACACAGTAACAATGCTAAACACAAAACACAGCTTAAATCTAAGACAACTATAAATACAAAGGATACAGTGGAACAGAGAACAAAGCTCAGGGGACAAACCGGGAGAAGAGGAGACAGGAGCACACAAGAGCCAAGACAACCATGGAGTGAAGAAGCCAGACAAGGAAGTGCACAGGAAGAGAGGTGTATATATAGAGGACAGATGAGCAGGTGGCTACAGCCCCACCTGCTCTGTAGGAATAAGTAAGCAGGGGGAGCCCCCCAAACCCCCCCCCCCCCCCAAAGGGCACGTCTCAGAAATGCAAAGGACAGAAAAAAGAGAATGCAAGGAAACAAGACAGACCCAAATTACCCAAAGAAAGCAGAACAAAACACTGACATAAACAGGGCAGGGGATCAGAAAAGAGGAGGCAATGACAGGAGACTCAGGAGTACAGGGAACAACACGGGGAAGGAGACAGGCTTTACAGGCCACACAGGAACAGTTCTGGTCCATGGGGTTGTGCTGTCCACAGGAGTCCTAAGGGGTCCTGCATAGCCATAAATAATGGACCCATTAGTCTCGGGCTAAAAAGTCCTGGTGTTTGCAGGAACCACCCGAGGTACAAAATGCAACCTAGGGAAGAGAGCCAGCTTTGTCCTCCACCAGGGGAGTGCGGTCGATGACCTGGAGTCTGTGAGAGCCCCAGGGGCAGCGTAGACCTGTAGACCTGGGCAGGGGTCGCCGTCGTGCAGCTGGCAATTGGGGTTGCTGTCGTGCTGCTGGCGAGCGGGGTCGCTGTAGTGTTCGGGGTCACTGTAGTGTTGCTGGCGTGCGAGGTCACTGTCGGGGTGCTCTCGAGTGGGGTCACCACCCGGGTGGGTGGTGGGAGGCCGGAAGGAGGGCACAAACCGAGCTCAGAGGCGGGTGATGCGCTCTGGATCTTCTCCAGGGCGGGCGCGCTCTGGACCTCCTCCGGGGCGGGTGCGCCCTGGACAGCCTCTGGAAGGGCCTCACAAGAGCGGATGGCCACTGGAAGGGCCTCACTGGAGCGGGCAGCCTCTGGAAGTGAGGGTGGTGAGATGGGCCACGATCCAGCAATCGCAAGTCCCTGCGTCACTGCTGAGTCCATACCTCCCAGCACAGCCCCTAAGTCCATAAGTTTCTCCAGTCCAGGCTCCTCAGCTATACACACCGGAAACCCTATCGCCTCTCTGGCAGAGCGCACAGATTCCAAAACCCCCTGCAGTATCTCACTGGCTCGCTCTATGGCCAGGTGAGAAGGGGTTAAAAGTGAATGCGGGGGTGCAGGTGTCTCACTGGGGCTGGAGAATGTCGAAACTGGCTTGATCCAGAGAATACCAGAACAGATGGCGAGAGGGGGATTTAGCACTGGGCTGGCAAGCTGTGACTGGGGCTGGTGGGTAGTGGATGGAGATGCAGGCGCGGTGATAGCGAGCATGGGCTCAGGCTTTGAGCTAGCGGGTGTGGTCCTCCACTTCCTGCGGCGGCTCTTGGTTGAGCGGGAGAGGCCACAGTTCAGGTTCTGGAGGGTACTGACCGGACCAGGAGACTCCACCTCAGAGTCCTGACCACATAAGGTTAAGGGAGGGTGGTACTCCCACTTGAGGTGATCCTCCGGGTAGTCATCATCTGATGATCCAGACCACAAGCTACGGAGGATTGGGGACACACTTGCTACGTCCTTTAACTGGTCTGACTTACTGTCACGCTTTTGGCTCGGAAGAAGCAGGGAGGCAGACATAAGTGCAAGTGGTGCAGGTTTATTAACAGTGACCATTGTGAAACATGCATACAAAGCAAACAAAACTAAATTAAGAATGATAACTAACACTACAAACATCTAACACAGGGGACAAGCTAACAAGGCTAAAGCTAATACAAAAAATGCTAACACACAATAACAACGCTAAACACAAAACACAGCTTAAATCTAAGACAACTATAAATACAAAGGACACAGTGGAACAGAGAACAAAGCTCAGGGGCTCAGGGAAGAGGAGAGACGGAAGCAAACGAGAGCCAAGGCAACCTTGGAGTGAAGAAGCCAGACAAGGAAGTGCACAAGAAGAGAGGTATATATAGAGGACAGACCAGCAGGTGGCTACAGCCCCACCTGCTGGGTAGGAAGGAGAAAGCAGGGGAGCTAAATAAAATGGATGCAAGCTGAAGGCTTGCATCATCGTTAGATTCAGTTCATGGACAGATGTCCTGACACTTTCCTTTAGAATTCTATGATATAATTCAGAATTCATTGTTCCATCAATGATGGCAAGCCAACCTGGCTCAAATGCAGCAACATAGGCCCAAACCATGATACTACCACCACCATGTTTCACAGATGGGATAAAGTTCTTATTCTGGAATGCAGTGTTTTCCTATTTCCAAACAACGCTTCTTTTTTAAACAAAAAAAATTATATTTTGATCTCATCCTTCCACAAAGCATTCTTCCAATAACCTTCTGGCTTGTTCATGTGATATTTAGCAAACTGCAGACGAGCAGCAATGTTCTTTTTGGAGAGCAGTGGCCTGCTTTTTGCAACCCTGCCATGCACACCATTGTTGTTCAGTGTTCTTCTGATGGTGGACTCATGAACATTAACTTTAGCCAATGTGTGAGAGGCCTTTAGTTGCTTAGAAGTTATCCTGGGATCCTTTGTGACATCACCAACTATTACACGTCTTGCTCTTGGAGTGATCTTTGTTGGTTGACCACTCCTGGGGAGGGTAACAAGGGTCTTTAATTTCCTCTATTTGTATACAATTTGTCTGACTGTGGATTGGTGGAGTCCAAATTCTCAACAGATGGTTTTCTAACCTTTTCCAGCCTGATGAGCATCAACAACATTTTTTTCTGGGGTTCTCAGAAATCTCATTTGTTCGTGCCATGATACACTTCCACAAACATGTGTTGTGAAGAGCAGACTTTGATAGATCCTTGTTCTTTAACTAAAACAGGGGTGCCCACTCACTCGTGATTGTCATCCCATTGATTGAAAACACCTGACTCTAATTTCACCTTCAAATTAACTGCTAATCCTAGGTTCATATACTTTTGCCACTCAGTAATATGTAATACTGGATCATTTTCATCAAGAAATAAATGACCACGTATAATATTTTTGTCTCATTTGTTTATCTGGGTTCTTTTGATCTACTTGTAGGACTTGTGTGAAAATCTGATGATGTTTTAGTTCATATTTATGCAGAATTATAGAACATCCTAAAGGGTTCACAACCTTTCAAGCACCACTGTATCCCAAGGATGTGTGTATTAAAAAGAGGGTTATTAAATGGAGATAGATGGGTTAAATTTGGGTGTTTTTGGAAAATACAGAAAATGCAGGTTATGATGATCTGAGGAAGCCTATTCCAGAATTCAGTGTCCGCAGGGGTTTCTGTCGCACTGTCAGGGGATTGATTGGTTCTGGCTTTTCTCTCTTAGACATGGTCAGTCATGTTTGTGTGATGTCTGACCTGAAGGCACTGTAGGGCCTTAAATATGAGTTTCTGTGGTATGAGCTAGTAAATTGTTGCTGCACCAAATGTCCCATTCAGTCTCATGTAAGCAATACATCTACAAAACCCCTGTTTTATAATCCCGTATTTAAAACTGCATGGACATTAGATCTTCTATAATTGATGAATTATTGTATTTTTATTTGTGTTATAGAGTGTGTGGTGCTTGTGAGCTTTTCATGCTGAATGCATGAAAAATGATTTGGCTGGTCTCCTTAAAACCATTTATAAAGTATTTAAAAAAAAAATTCTTATTACAAGATTTTGCAAGATCAGATCTTGGCCAGATTTTGGCCAAGATGTTACCAGACATCTGTAAGCCAGATTTGACTATAACTATCAGGGTTATCTGGGTCCGCTCTCGCTGTGCTGTCATGTTTACCATAGACATACACCGCCAGGAACTTTGGTTATCGCAGCATGACCAGCTTCTTAACACTTTGTGTAACGCTATTTGTCTCCTCAGTAATGAGGTCGCTACCCTCACTAATAAACTTTTTCATGTCCTTTCTTGCTTTTCTCAGGTTGCTGGCGCTTCCGCCTTGAGCCAAGCCGACTCTGTCCATGCTCAAAGACGAGCTAGTGGCCCGTGACGATCCTCCCAGCCTGGAGGCTCTGGTGGCGCCTCCAGGAACGTCGGCAGGAGAAGGGTCGGTGCACAGGCAAGCGAACCCGTTGTCCCAAGCCAGACCCACTGCTTCAGAGGTCCAGGACTTTTACACCTTGGAGCCTTTGGCGAGGGAGGAACGGGAGGCCATGCAGCTGGGTCGGACCAAGCTAACCCCTCGTGAGCAGACCTGCCACCGGGACCAGGTGCTTTCATTGAGGGGACTCAGGGCACATATTGTCCTCATGTCCAGTGCACCAAAAAGGGGGCGGCTTGTCAGTAGACCTGGGGGCTCTGACGAGCACCACTTTCAGTCCCCCACAGGCACAACCATCTGCACTCTTGCTTTCTGCCACCATTTACTTGCCTGGCATTAAATGTTCTGTGACAGCCCTCTTGGATTCCAGAGTGGAGGACAACCTTCTGGACCAAGGTCTCGCCCAGGTGTTGGGCACTCAATTGGAGCCACTTCAGACCCCCTGGCATGCATACGCGCTGGATGGCAAGCTCATGGTTCTGATCACTCACCGGACCTTCCCAATACCTCTGGTCCTCTCTGGCAACCACCATGAGGTTCTCTCCTTCTCTGTCGCTCCGACACCCAAGACGCCGCTAGTATTGGGTTTCCCAAAGTTGGCCCTGCACAACCCCACCATTGACTGGACTGCCAGTAGGATTCTGGGATGGAGTGAGGCCTGTCACCAAGGCTGCCTCCGAACGGCTCTCCCTCCTACTAGGGACTCACCGCGCACTTCTTGGCCACAGGAGCCTGTGGACCTCTCATCTGTGCCTCGGCAGTATTATGATCTCAGGGTGATGTTTGATAAGGACCGTGCCAAGAGCCTGCCTCCTCACCACCCTTATGACTGCTCAATCGAGCTCCTCCACGGGGCACCGTTTCCGACCAGCCGCCTTTACAACCTGTCTTGCTCGGAAAGGAGCGTCACGGAGGAGTACATTGCAGAGAGTTTGTCCGCAGGACTCATCAGGCCCTCTACTTCTCCCCTCGGCGCCGGGTTCTTTTTTGTCACCAAGAAGGAAGGCTCCCTCCTTCCGTGCATAGACTATCGTGAGCTAAACGCCATATCTCGGCAGAACAGGTATCCCTTACCTCTGATTTCTTCTGCCTTTGATCTTCCCCAGGGGGTGTCTATATTCTCTAAGTTGGACCTGTGCAATGAGTACCACCTCATCTGCATTAAGGAAGGCGACAAGTGGAAAATGGCGTTTAACACCCCGCTTGGCGACTTTGAGTACAAGGTGATGCCCTTTGGTCTCATGAACGCTCCTTTTGTGTTTCAAGCCCTAGTCAATGATGTTCTTTGGGACTACCTCAATCATTTTGTGTTTGTGTACCATGACGATATTTAGATGTTTTCCCGGTCCGAGGAGGAGCACATCCATCATGTCTGTCTGGTCCTTACCCGTCTGCTGGAATACAAGCTGTATGTCAAGGCCGAGAAGTGTGCTTTCCATGTTGACACCATCCCATTTCTGGGCTTCATCATTCGCCGAGGCAGCATCCAGGGAGAGTGGCCCATTCCTCCAGGACAAAAGGAGCTTCTTGGGGTTTGCTCATTTTTACTGGCATTTCATTAGGGACAATAGTAAGGTGGCAGCCCTGGGAAGTGGAGCGGAAGGTCAGGGAAGCCCAGGATATGGAACTGGACCCCATAGGGGGTCCTCCTAACCGTCTCTACATGCCCGCCTTGGCCAGGTCTGCCGTGTTCTAGTGGGGGCATGACTTGATGTTTGCAGGGCACCCTGGTAACCATCACACTGTGTCCCTCATACGCAGACACTTCTGGTGGCCCGTCATGGAAAATGATGTCAAGGAGTACGTGGCTGCCTGTTCCACCTGCGCCCGCTGCAAGCCTTCTCACCAGGCCCCGTCTGGCCTTCTCCAACGTCTGCCAGTTCCGGGCCGCCCATGGTCCCACATCACCCTTGATTTTGTCACGGGGCTCCCTGAGTCCGACGGGAAGACTGTAATTCTCACGGCTGTGGACCGTTTCTCGAAGGCCGTCTGTCTGGTTGCTCTTCCCAAGCTGCCCAGAGCCACGGAGATGGGTAATAACCTGTTCGACCAAGTTTTCAAGATCCATGGTATCCTTCTGGACATAGTGTCAGACCGGGGGCCCCAGTTCACTTCGCAAGTTTGGAAGGAGTTCTGCAGATCCATGGGGGCCATGATGAGTCTCACTTCAGGCTTTCACCCTCAGTCCTGAAGCCTCCAGTCATGAAGCCTTATGCCAGTCAGATGACAGAAACCATAGTCATAATAGACACAATTGCTAAATAGTCCAACATTTTCTGAAAACAATGGTTACACCTTGGCTACAATCGCAAACAGATGGCATGCTTGGAGAACAACTGTTAAGCATGGTGTCTTTATTTTTATGATTCAAAGTGGGGTGAATAGAGGGAAAAATTAATTCTACAACTCCACAAATCCTGTATGACAATGTAGTAAATGAACTATTAGATGTCCTGAAGGTAAAATGAGGTTTGATATTTCAAGATGATAATCTAAAGCATGCTTCAAAATCAACCCTGAACTACTTAATGAAAAATGTGTATTTTGGAATGCCCTTGACAGAAAACACAAAAAACAATAGGATAGATCACAAACATCTGTACATGCAAGAAAACACTACACAATGTTTCTGAACAAGATGTGTTCTGAAAGAAGAGTGTTATAAAAAGAACAAAAATTCAAGGATTGTTAGGCAATATAAGAAATGTTTTATTTCTGCAAAACATTTTGACTGACAGGATGCCCACAGGGCAACATGGTTGTTCTTCAGCTTTCCTGAATTGGATTATGTGGTTATGGAAAGTGAATGAATGAGTAAGTGGGGAGAGAGGATGCTCATACCTTTGCGCTTGCCAAATTTGATGTTTCATTTAATATTATATTCAGTAAAAAATAATAATATTGCTTAAAATGCCTTATTGAGGTTGTTGGTTTGTTTCTTTCTGTTTAAAAAGAAATTCAATAAAACATGTAATTTGACCAACTCTCCATCATACACATGCACAAACATATGACCTAATTTTGCCCCTGAGTGAGATGTAAAACAAGACGGTGGACTTCTTTATGCTCCAGTGATTGCATCTTGGAACACAAACCTGTACACAGGCAAAATGAGACAGAGGCATTATAGGAAATGACAGGCCACTCTCTCACACTGATTAATCAGTCCATTAATAAGGGCATAGTTGATCAAGTGCCCAGACTCGATTAAACCTGTCTTTTTGGGAAGC
Source organism: Ancistrus triradiatus (assembly GCA_025084515.1). NCBI lineage: Eukaryota > Metazoa > Chordata > Actinopteri > Siluriformes > Loricariidae > Ancistrus > Ancistrus triradiatus. The sequence continues at coordinate 14,601 of JAJAGP010000881.1, read as the reverse complement.
AGCCATCCCTCAGGATAATCCCCTTGAGGAAAAACAGAAAAAGTCTGACTGGAGAACTATTCAGAAAACAACTGTTGGACTTCATATTGTACATTGTCGAAGCATAAGCAGGAACACTAGTGAGTTACACTAGTGTGCAAGTGTGCAAGGAAAGTAAATCTGAAAACAACTGTAAGTAGTACAATGCCTGAAAATAGGTGTTTAACAAAGGGAGCTAGGCTAACTGAGGGATGTTGCCATCATCGTGTCTTAGGCAGATACAGTGGTGTGAAAAAGTGTTTGCCCCCTTCCTGATTTCCTATTTCTTTGCATGTTTTTCACACTTAAGTGTTATGGAACATCAAACCAATTTAAATATTAGTCAAAGACAACACAATTACATAAGATTGTTCAACACTTTATTATAAAAGAGCTGTATTCCAAAGAGCATCTTCTGAAGATTTTGAATGCTTGACTTTCAAGTTTTGTTTTTTAAAGTGAAAACAAAACATAAAGCAGTGTAGGTAAGGTGACTGTGGTGGAAAGTCATCAGGAACCATTGCGTTTCTTGATTGTCTTTGGTCTTCAAGTAGTTGTTGCAAAGCTATGAGATGAGGTTTGAGTCCTCAATCACTATATCAGTGATTTGATTTAAGTAAGAACTTAAGTAACATTTTTTTTAACAAGCAGGCAGGTGCAGTGTTGGAATCATGATATACAGTGGGGCAAAAAAGTATTTAGTCAGCCACTGATTGTGCAAGTTCTCCGACTTAGAAAGATGAGAGAGGTCTGTAATTTTCATCATAGGTACACTTCAACTATGAGAGACAAAGTGAGAAAAAAAATCCAGGAAATCACATTGTAGGATTTTTAAATAATTTAATTGTAAATCATGGTGGAAAATAAGTATTTGGTCAATAAATTTGGTTCAACTCAATACATAACCTTTGATGGCAATGACAGAGGTCAAAGGTTTCCTGTAAGTCTTCACCAGGTTTGCACAAACTGTAGCTGGTATTTTGGCCCATTCCTCCATGCAGATCTCCTCTAAAGCAGTGATCATTTGGGGTAACACGGACTTTCAACTCCCTCCACAAATTTTCTATGGGACTGAGGTCTGGAGACTGGCTAGGCCACTCCAGGACCATGAAATGCTTTTTACAGAGCCACTCCTTCATTGCCCGAGCAGTGTTTGGGATCATTGTCATGCTGGAAGACCCAGCCACGTTCCATCTTCAATGCTGTCACTGATGGAAGGAGGTTTTGGCTTAAAATCTCACAATACATGGCCCCGTTCATTCTTCCCTTATCACAGTTCAGTTGTCCTGTCCCCTTTGCAGAAAAAAACAGCCCAAAAGCATGATGTTTCCAGCCCCATGCTTCACAGTAGGTATGGCGCAACTCAGAATTCTTCTTCCTCCAAACACAGCGAGTTGAGTTTTTACCAAAAAGTTCAATTTTAGTTTCATCTGACCACATGATATTCTCCCAATCCTCTTCTGGATCATCCATATGCTCTGTGGCAAAGTTCAGACGAGCCTGGACATGTACTGGCTTAAGCATGGGGACACGCCTGGCACTGCAGGATCTAAGTCCCTCTTGACGCAGTGTGTTACTGATGGTAGCCTTTTTACTTTGGTCCCAGCCCTCTGCAGGTCATTCATCAGGTCCCTCCGTGTAGTTCTGGGATTTTTGCTCACCGTTCTCGTGATCATTTTGACCCCATGGGATGAGATCTTGCGTGGAGCCCCAGATCGAGGGAGATTATCAATGGTCTTGTATATTTTACATTTCCTCCCAAAGTTGATTTATTCACACCAACCTGCTTGCCTATTGTAGATTCACTCTTCCCAGCCTGGTGCAGGTCTACAATTTTCTTCCTGGTGTCCTTCGACAGCTCTTTGGTCTTGGTCATGGTTGAGTTTGGAGTCTGACTGTTTGAGCCTGTGGACAGGTTTCTATTATACACATAATGAGGTCAAACAGGTGCCATTAATACAGGTAACGAGTGGAGGACAGAAGATCTTCTTAAAGAATAAGTTACAGGTCTGTGAGAGCCAGAAATATTGCTTGTTTGAGGATGATCAAATACTTATTTTCCACCATGATTTACAATTAAGTTCTTTAAAAATCCTACAATGTGATTTCCTGGATTTTTTTTCTCATTTTGTCTCTCATAGTTGAAGTGTACCTATGATGAAAATTACAGACCTCTCTCATCTTTCTAAGTCGGAGAACTTGCACAATCAGTGACTGACTAAATACTTTTTTGCCCCACTGTACTTAATTTTAATATTCTATAATAATAACAATTTTTGGTAGGTAACACAAGTATACAGATAATAAGCACCTAAACTGAATGCTCCGGAGGAGCTCTGGAGTTTTCATAGATGAAGTCATAGTGGCCAGGAAACTTAATTTGCATTATTTACTGGTAAAAACAAGTTATATTTCACAGTTTAATTTACCAGCCCAAATACAAAAATATGATTATTTGTGATGTTAGTGCATAGCAAACAGGCCAGTCAATTTACCTAGATTGCTTTGCTCTTTAGAAAGTTTTGGAGATTCTGGCCACATCGTCATCCTCTAATAATAATCTAAATATGACATGTGACAGGTAATAATTATGACGCCTATGCTACTTTTCATGCCCTATGCAAAACTTCAGGATTACAACAAATCCCCTGTTGTTCATTTAAAAAAAAAAATTCCAGGAACCCATTACAGCACACACTGCCCATTGCCTCCAAAAATTATTTGAGAAGAGAGTACGTGAATGTCACCACGACTACTAGTTGGAAGGTCAGATTTTTCTAAGAGCCCTGTGTACACGAGCTGGGATGTATACAGTGGTGCTTGGAAGTTTGTGAACCCCATTGAATTTTCTGTATTTCTCCATAAATATGACCTAAAACATCATCAGATTTTCACACAAGTCCTAAAAGTAGATAAAGAGAATCCAGTTAAACAAATGAGATAAAAATATTACACTTTGTCATTTATTTATTAAAGAAAATGACCCATTATGACATAATAGTGAGTGACAAAGGTATGTGAACCTTTGCTTTCAGTATCTGGTGTGACCCCCCTGTGCAGCAATAACTGCAACTAAACATTTCCTGTAACTGTTGATCAGTCCTGCACACCAGCTTGGAGGATTTTTAGCCCCTTCCTCCGTACAGAACAGCTTAAACTCTGGGATGTTGGTGGGTTTTCTCACATTAACTGCTCGCTTCAGGTCCTTCCACAAAATTTCGAATGGATTAAGGTCAGGATTTTGACTTGGCCATTCCAAAACATTACCTTTAATCTTGTTTGGAAGAACAACTTGTGTGCTTAGGTTTGTTGTCTTGCTGCTTGACCACCTTCTCTTGAGATTCAGTTCATTGACAGATGTTCTGACATTTTCCTTTAGAATTATCTGATATAATTCAGAATTCATTGTTCCATCAATGATGGCAAGTCATCCTGGCCCGGATGCAGCAAAACAGGCCCAGACCATGATACTACCACCACCATGTTTCACAGATGGGATAAGGTTCTTATGCGGGAATGCAGTGTTTTCCTTTTTCCAAACATAATGCAATCCACAAAACATTCTTCCAATAGCCTTCTGGCTTGTCCACGTGATCTTTATCAAAATGCAGCAATGTTCTTTTTGGAAAGCAGTGGCTTTCTCCTTGCAACCCTGCCATGCACACCATTGTTGTTCAGTGTTCTTCTGATGGTGGACTCATGAAATTTAACATTAGCCAATGTGAGAGAGGCCTTCAGTTGCTTAGAAGTTACCCTGGGGTCCTTTGTGACCTCGCCAACTATTACACGCCTTGCTGTTGGAGTGATCTTTGTTGGTCGACATGTTGGTCGATATGTGTTGTGAAGAGCAGACTTTGATAGATGTTCTTTAAATAAAACAGGGTCCCACTCACACCTGATTGTCATTCCATTGATAGAAAACACCTGACTCTAATTTAACCTTCAAATTAACTGCTAATCCTTGAGGTTCACATACTTTTGGCACTCATTAATATGTAATATTGGATCATTTTCCTCAATAAATAAATGACCAAGTGCAATATTTTTTGTCTCATTTGTTTAACTGGGTCCTTTTTGTCTACTTTTAGGACTTGTGTGAATATCTGATGATGTTTTAGGTCATATTTATGCAGAAATATAGACAATTCTAAAGGGTCCACAAACTTTCTTTACTTTCTTTCATTACTGTAAATAAAAAAAACATACTTAGCAGCTTTCTTGCAATTACAAATACGGACAGACTGTACAACAGTACAACAAACTATAAGATTGTAAAAAAATATTCTATGTTAATTTTGCATGGTAAGACACACAGATGACCCAACACATTGTGACCACCTGACCCACAGAAATAATTAGGTAGGTGGCACATGTCAAATTGACATCTGACTAAATGCCCAGACCCAGGATTTTGCAGCAGAACATTTTCAGCAGGGCATCACATTCCCTCCACCATCTTGTATTTTTCCCACAGTGCATCCTCTGCATGCAGTTATGTCTCAAACAAATATGTAAATGTTTACAGGTGTGGTCTGATTAGACAATGGTCTTGCCACAAGAGGGCATAAAAGTGCCCTATAAAAGGGCTCTGAGAGGCTACAATTGAGTAGTGTACTTCTTGATACATAAGTTTTAGGAGGTGTTGGGAGCAGTGGTTGTGTAGGGGCACACACGGCAAACAGACTCCGGAATGGCCCAGACAGACCATCAGTAGAGAGGACTACCATCAAGCATGAGCAGTTCCCACAGTTTCATTGTGCACCATCCAGATAAAGGTGGCACCTTCAATGCACACCCTTGTCTCTACCCGGACCATTTCCAGACGCTAGCAGAAGGAAATTTGTTGTCATGGCACCCATTACATGTCCTGCCATTGGCAGCCAGCCATGTTAATAGGTAACCTCTAGTAGTGATACGAGGGACAATTACAGCTCAGCAATATGTGCAGGACACCCTGCAGTCATGTGTTGCCTCTCATAGCAGGGCTTCCAACTGGCATTTTTCAGCAGGATAATGCTCACCCACACACAGCAAGAGTTTCCCAGGAATGGGCCCTGTCACCAGATTTATTGCCAATTGAGCATTTATGGGACCAGCTGGGACACCAGCTTTGGCAAACTACTGAACGAGTGTGCAGTATCTACAAACCCAGCTGCAGCATCTGTTGGCAAATGTGCACCAGGATACCATACGAACCTACCTAGAGGCAGCCTAATAGGGTAACTAGAGCTTCCGTTCAATTGTACAGTTGTTCCCAAAAAACGTATCCTTTTGTTACGGTTCGCCATATTAAAAACTGGCCGAACTCTGAAAACAAAAGTAAAAAGTGTTTTCGGACCCAATTGCAGTTAGCGCCAGATGGAATTGGTGAACCAAAATATAAATAAATAAAATAAAATAAATAAAAAAGAAAATAACAAAAGAAAAAAACAAACTTAGTGGCTGAGGATTGAACCCGAGCCAGATGCGTGGGTAACAACAGAGTTAACCCAACGAGTCACTCAGCCACTGAAGAAAAAAAAAGGAATAAAGAAAAGACAAGGCTTAATAGGAAACGTCAGCGCAACATCTTTTCAAACCACGACGTTAATGGGGCCGTTACTTCCCCCAATCGCGGAGAAAGGAGGATGACGGCATGAGAGAGAGGAGGTGGGGCATGCCTCGCCACAGCGAGTGAGCCAAAACTGCAGAGGAAGAACGGCAACTGAGGGCGCTAGCAAAATGCTTTCCCTGCACTATAAACTAGGCCCGGACGGTTAAGAGCAGCCTCCTGACTGCCCACTGCTGGCGATCTAGAAATCGCCAGCTACCTCTTTTGCTGACAAGCAAAAAGGCACATGAGTAAAGCCGTGTGAGGGCCAGGAAAGTCAGAAGATGTGACACACATTTCACAAGTGCTGTGTTTTTAATTCCAGGGTTGCTGGATCTTGTGAGAGATCAAACAAGCAGGTCTATGGAATCAAGCCCAAAAGAAGCAAAGTCTCATTGCCCATTGCTGGCGATCTACAAATCGCCAGCTACCTCTTTTGCTGACAAGCAAAAACACATGTGAGTAAAGCCATGTGAGGGCCAGGTAAGTCAGAAGATGTGACACCTTTGTGGGCTGAAAGGTGTGCTTAAATAGCCCAGCCAACAGTTGTCGCCACTTGTGCGCATAGTGCCAAATGAGGGCTGTCACCTGCGCGATTGCGCCGAGCATGCATACGGCGAGACACGAGTCAACACCGACCTCCAGCGTCGGAAGCCAGGGTCAACTCCTAACACCTTTTGCTCTAATATTGTAATCACTTCCATGTATCATCATTACGTTCACACATATAAAGTTTCATTCTATTCCAACAACTTCTCCTTGGTGTGTTTTTTGTCAATGAGTGTACATTGCACTATTGATTCCTTCCAGCATAAATCAGTATAAATTGCCGTTCCAGACTAAATTTTCCAAACGCTTGACTTTATCATATTCAGTGTTTGTTCCCAACAGTATTTGTTCTCCAACCACCACAGCCCTGAAATCATCTAGTAACACCACCTCCTTTCTTTCCTACATCCTTCATTTACAAAATAATTGCCTCAGTCTACATGCAAATCTCCAGGTTTACATGACCCTATAATAATTGGATCTCTACTTTGCAACCAGCCAATAATTCCAGGACAAGATATAAACTTTAAAATTGAAAAATTCCTCAAGCATATACTGCATTTCAGAGCCTACCCAAATGTGTGTGGTAGCCATTTCACAAGTGGTGTGTTTTTAATTCCAGGGTTGCTGGATCCTGTGAGAGATACAAACAACCAGGTCTATGGAAACAAGCTCAAAAGAAGCAAAGTCTCTTAAAGTAAGCGGATATGGCAACCGTGTTTGATTCTGGTAAACCACTTTTGGGACAGGTCTACACTCTATCCAGTAATGTTTGTGAGTAAGGATATACATACAGTGACAAATCCAATTGCCGTACCAAAATCCAGCTCTCTTTTTTGGATTTCTTAATCCTATTTCTAGGCCTTATCTGAGAAATTGGAGTATACTGTTTATATATATTCTATAGCTATAGTTTACATATATATTATTATAGCTCAAACTAGACGTTGAATCATTTCCAGAGACAAAACTCAGTTTCTAATGAACTTTAACAGTGGAAAACTTTGACTGATATGGGGCTGAAAAATCATCAGTCCGAGGTTTCATTAAATTTGAATTATATAAAAAGAAGCAGTAATTAAAGGTAAATCTGATGTTAATGTCCCAGTCACAGGTATTGTGATGGGTTTAGGCACTTTAGACACATACAAGGGGACTCGACACAGCAATATGATTCATCAACCATCAACAGGGTATCAGCTCCAAAACCTTCAATCTCTTCTAGTCGTCACAAGAAGAAGTGTAACCACTTGAGTTTCTAAGGAAATCAAAGGAGGCTTCCCAGAGGTACCATGAGATCATGCAACAGATGACTGCATGAGTAATCTTCTTAGAGCTTAGTAAAGTTTACTTCTGCATATGTTTTTGAAGATCCCCTTTGGTGCTGTGTGTCCAACATGTTTACAAACGTACCAAAAGAAGCATTTCTTCTGAGGTTGTTCATGTGCAGAAAGAGGTAAATGGCAATTTAAAAGGCATTCTGTATTTGCTTGCAAAGCTGGAACTTATAATTAGTACCCTTTTTTCCAAGTTCTGTAATTTTATCCAAGACTTTCTTATTGTCATCAGGAATATGTGTACATTTTTGTTACGGTTCGAGTACAGACTGTGTAAATGTAGGGGTTTTAGGACCCAAGTGCAGTTAGCTCCAGATGAAAGGACACACCAAATAAAAAAAAACAAAACAAAACAACACAAAAAAACAAAAGGGGGGTGGAAGTTGGGGATAAGATGAGGAAAAAGGTGAAAAAAAGAAAAAAAAGGTGAGGTCACAAAAGGTGAGGAAAAAATAAAGCTGGTGTTTCAACCCTGATCGCTGGCGTCATGGGGCGAACGGTTTACTATCACGCCACACACCTGCTGAGGGTAAAGCCGAGGAAAAAGGAAAGAGGAGCAAGGGCAAACAGAAGCACCATACGGCGATGAACTCAAAATATACAGAAATATAAGGAAAATAAAAGGGGAAAAACAAAAGTCACCAACAATGCCTTAAGTGCACTGTGGCTTACACCCGAGCTGCGTGTGCCCAGAGCAATCAGAGCTCAGCTCTTAGAGGGAACGTGCTATGACGAAAGCTTCAGGGATTCCCTGGGATTTCCCAAAGGACACAATGCATGGCAAGGTTCTACAAGGAGAGACACCCAATGGTACTCAGGGATGCTTATACAGTGGTGCTTGAAAATTTGTGAACCCTTTAGAATTGTCTATATTTCTGCATAAATATGACCTAAAACATAATCTGCTTTGCACACAAGTCCTAAAAGTAGATAAAGAGACCCCAGTTAAACAAATGAGATAAAAATATTTCATTTGGTCATTTATTTATTGAGGAAAATGATCCAATATTACATATCAGTCAGTGGTAAAAGTATGTGAACCTTTGCTTTCAGTATCTGGTGTGACCCCCACTGTGCAGCAATAACTCCAACTAAACGTTTCCTGTAACTGTTGATCAGTCCTGCACACTGGCTTGGAGGAATTTTAGCCCATTCCTCCATATAGAACAACTTCAACTCTGGGATGTTGGTGGGTTTCCTCACATTAACTGCTCGCTTCAGGTTCTTCCACAACATTTTGATTGGATTAAAGTCAGGACTTTGACTTGGCCATTCCAAAACATTAACTTTATTCTTTTTTAACCATTCCTTGGTAGAACGACTTTTGTGCTTATGGTCGTTTTCTTGCTGCATGAACCACCTTCTCTTGAGATTCAGTTCATGGACAGATGTCTTGACATTTTCCTTTAGAATTATCTGATATAATTCAGAATTCATTGTTCCATCAATGATGGCAAGCCGACCTGGCCCAGATGCAGCAACACAGGCCCAAACCATGATGCTATCACCACCATGTTTCAAAGATGGGATAAGGTTCTTAAGCTGGAATGCAGTGTTTTCCTTTCTCCAAACATAACGCTTTTATTTTAAATAAAAAGTTCTCTTTTGGTCTCATCCATCTACAAAACATTCTTCCAATAGTGTTCTGGCTTGTCCATGTGATCTTTGAGCAGCAATGTTCTTTATGGAGAGCAGTGGCTTTCTCCTTGCAACCCTGACATGCACACCATTGTTTGGAGATGGTTTTGTAACCTTTTCCAGCCTGATGAGCATCAAAAATGTTTTCTGAGGTCCACAGAGATCTCTTTTGTTTGTGCCATGATACACTTCCACAAACATGTGCTGTGAAGAGCAGACTTTGATAGACCTCTGTTCTTTAAATAAAACAGGGTGCCCACTCACACCTGATTGTCATCCCATTGATTGAAAACACCTGACTCTCACCTTCAAAATAACTGCTAATCCTAGAGGTTCACATACTTTTGCCACTGAATTCAGAATTCATTGTTCCATCAATGCTGGTATGCCATCCTGGCCCAGATGCAGCAAAACAGGCCCAAACCATGATACTACCACCACCATGTTTCACAGATGGGATAAAGTTCTTATGCTGGAATGCAGTGTTTTCCTTTCTCCAAACATAATGGTTTACTTTTAAACCAAAAAGTTCTATTTTTGGTCTCATCAGTCCACAGAGCCTTCTTCCAATAGCCTTCTGGCTTGTCCATGTGATCTTTAGCAAACTCTAGACGAGCAGCAATGTTCTTTTTGGAGAGCAGTGGCTTTCTCCTTGCAACCCTGCCATGTTCAGTGTTCTTCTGATGGTGGACGCATGAACATTAACATTAGCCAATGTGAGAGAGGCCTTCAGTTGCTTAGAAGTTACCCTGGGGTCCTTTGTGATCTCGCCAACTATTACACGCTTTGCCTTGGAGTGATCTTTGTTGGTCGACCATTCCTGGGGAGGGTAACAATGGTCTTGAATTTCCTTCATTTGTACACAATTTGTCTGACTGTGGATTGGTGGAGTCCAAACTCTTTAGAGATGGTTTTGTAGCCTTTTCCAGCCTGATGAACATCAACAACTCTTTTTTTGAGGTCCTCAGAAATCTCCTTTGTTCATGCCATGATACACTTTCACAAACATGTGTTGTGAAGAGCAGACTTTGATAGATCTCTGTTCCTTAAATAAAACAGGTTGCCCACTCACATTGATAGAAAACACCTGACTCTAATTTCACCTTCAACTTAACTGATATTCCTAGAGGTTTACATACTTTTGCCACTCACTAATATATAATATTGGATCATTTTCTTCAATTAATAAATGACCAAGTATAATATTTTGTCTCATTTGTTTACCGGGGTTCTCTTTATGTACTTTTAGGACTTGTATGAAAATCTGATGGTGTTTTAGGTCATATTTATGCAGAAATATAGACAATTCTTCAAGGGATCACAAACTTTCAAGCACCACTGTAATACAATACGGACAGAACCGTAAACAGGTGGGTAATCCAACGTGGACAGAACACAAAACAGGCAGGAAATCCACTGCGGATGGAACCGAAAACAGGAACACGTGGTATGCTCAGACGTGACCGAGGCAATAATCTGCCCCAGATGTTTCTCAAAGCCGAGCTTATGAAGAGCACCCCACAGTTTCAATCTCCATTCCATCAGCTGTTGAGCTCCCAGATTGGTCCTTAAATGTCACCTGACTGTTCGGAAAGCTCAGTTTGCTCACAGTAGAGATGAGCGGCAGGGAAAGCGGGGTTTTGAGGCGAGGCATGACACAGACAGATTGGTGGCTGAAATTAAAGTAAAATTAATAAGTTCTCACTCATTAGTTGAATGTTGTAAATAAATCTGAAAAAAAAAGTTTTCATTTTGGGCTGCAAGACAAAAAATGTGATGGGGTATGATGATTTTCTGTAGGCACTGGTGTTAAAGCTCCAACTACTTCTTTAACCCCTCGTATCTCTGAATTATGAAGGGAGCTTTGGCTGATTGCCTGTTTTGGTGGTAAGGAGAAACTTCTGTACATTTTATTTTTGGCCAAACTATCACTCTAAGGCCACCTCTTGGAACTCTAATAATATGCCTGAGGTTTGTGTTGCAGTGTTATTGGGGAAAAGAAGTCATTAAGTGTTTTTAAAGACCCACAGAGGGTGATTATGGGCAATCATGGTTTAGTGGTTTTACAGCTCAGTGCCTGTTTCTCTGACGTCATGGCATACTGGAAAATTATTAACCCTTAAAGAAACTGAAAATAACAACTAAAATGCCAGAATGCTTATGGTGAAAGCTGAGTGATAGAGGCTAGTAATGCTCTGGGAGGAACAAATGTTTATAACACAAGTATGAGCTTATGAGAAGAATATTTCCTATAAGTAACTCATAAAAAATTGTTTCTGACTGAATGCAATAAATGAGACAAACCAGAAGACTTCCTACCTGGCAATGTTTTAACACTAATGCCTTATATAACTCTGTCTTACATGATCTACCTAGTGTATAATGATGTTGCCCAGAACCTCTTCAAGTTAACTTTCTGTTCTGTTTGGTACTCAGAATGCATGCAGCAGACAATTTATTTGGTCTAATCCAATGATCACTGCCAACGTACATACTGTGCTGTTGGTTCACAGGTAGTCAGGAATATCTGAAGCAAATCCATTCATCTAAATAGAGGCCTAAATACCCATGCAAGATTGAAGGGTGGGATTACATTTGCTGATAATTCTGCATATGCACAGGCATTTATATGTGTTGTGTGTACACTTGTGTATTCGGAATGGTGAGAAAGTCTATCTATCTATCTATCTATCTATCTATCTATCTATCTATCTATTTTGCAATCATCACCAACTGTACATGTGCATGCTGTAATATAGGTAGGTATACACACATACACTGGAGGCAAAATAGCACAATGTGACACCATTACCAACCAATATGATAACCATTTTCAGATTATATGGATATTGATTACTCTACACAGCCAATGGGTGTATTGTTTTAATGTGTGCTTTTTCATTTGATCATAATGTCAATGGTGGTACAGTGGGGCAAAAAAGTATTTAGTCAGCCACTGATTGTGAAAGTTCTCCTACTTAGAAAGTCTTTTTCGTGTTCTTAAAGGTGTATTCCAATGTGCAAGAACAACAGTTGGCAGTTGGTGATATGGTAAATGCTGTTGCAAACTTTCGACTACTAGATAGATTATAGTTGGATATACAGTGGGGTAAAAAAGTACTTAGTCAGCCACTGGTTGTGCAAGTTCTCCTAATTAGAAAGACGAGAGTGGTCTGTAATTTTCACCATAGGTACACCAATTATGAGAGACAAAAAAATCCAGGAAATCACATTGTAGGATTTTTAAAGGATTTAATTGCAAGTCATGGTGGAAAATAAGTATTTGATCACCCACAAACAAGCAAGATTTTTGGCTCTCACAGACCTGTAACTTCTTCTTTAAGAAGCTCTTCTGTCCTCCACTCATTACCTGTATTAATGGCACCTGTTTCTGTAAAAAAGACACCTGTCCACAGCCTCAAACAGTCAGAATCCAAAATACCAGCTACAGTGTGTGCAAACCTGGTGAAGACTTCCAGGAAATGTTTGACCTCTGTCATTGCCAACAAAGGTTATGTTACAAAGTATTGAGTTGAACCAAATTTATTGACCAAATACAATGTGATTTCCTGAATTTTTTTTTCATTTTGTCTCTCATAGTTGAGTGTAACTATGATGAAAATTACAGACCTCTCACATCTTTCTAAGTAGGAGAACTTGCACAATCAGTAGCTGACTAAATACTTTTTTTTTTACCCCACTGTAAGTCTTTAAAGAAAGCAAATACACTCACTGACAAAAAAAATAAATACTCACCGAGAAGGAACTGTTGGAATCGAACAAAACTTTATATGTGTGAATGTAATGATGATATATGTAAGTGATTACAATATTAGAGCAAAAGGAAACATTTATTGGGGAAAATTGTACAAAGAATGCTCTAGTTAGCCTGATAGACCACCTCTGGTCTGAATGCAAAATGAGATACGATTGGGCATTGGATGCAAAAAGGTTCCGTATGGTATCCTTTGCCCACAGATGTTACAGCTGGACCTGTAGATCTTCATCCATCACAACAGCAGTTGGGACAGTGTGTCACTCCACAGCAAACGCAAGATTGAAGCACTCACCATGAGGCCTCTACACGTGAAACTGACTGCCATCGGATCCCAAACAGAACCTGGATTCATTGATAAAGATGTTATGGATCAAGTTCATAGCAGTCCAGGTTTCTTGTTCACAACACCACTGCAAACGAAGGCGACGGTGGCTGGTTGTTAATGACAGGGCATGTAATGGGTGCCTTAAAAACAAATTTCTTGCTAAGCACATGGAAATGGTTTGGGCAGAGGCAGGGGTATGTAGTGAAGATGTCACCTGTGTCTTGTTGGGGGGGACAACAAAACTGTGGGAGCTGCTCGTGCTTGTTGGCAGATCAAACAATGTATACTACTGGTGATCTGTGTGTGCCTTCCCTCACGGAACCACTGCTCCCAACACCACCTAACAGCTAGGTCAGAATGGCCTAGATGGCTGGCAATTTTTTGAAACAACCATCCTGCTTTTCTCAGTCCGATAAATAATAATAATAATAATAATAATAATAATAATAATAATAATAATTCCAATCCAATGATGCGCCCAATCTAAAAGTCTCTCAACTAACAGTCTCCTAACAGCTAGGTCAGAATGGCCTAGCTGGTGTTCAATTTGTTCTCTTAGTCCAATAAATAATAATAAGCCCAATCCAATGATGTGCCCCATCTAAAAGTCTCTCAACTGGGCAAAATATCCTCGAGTGCGTCATAGATGCATGTCTAGCAGTCAACAATCTCTCACCAATAGGTAAACTACGCAAGAGTAGCATATGCAACCCCTGGCAAAAAGTATGGAATCACCAGTCTTGGATGAGCACTCATTCAGACATTTCATTCTGTAAAACAAACTCAGATTAAAAACATGATACAATAATAAGGTCATTCCAAAGTGCAACTTGTTGGCTTTCAGGAACACTCAAAGAAATGAAAAGAAAACATTGTGGAAGTCAGTGAATGTTACTTTTATTGACCAAGCACAGGGAAAAAAATATGGAATCACTCAATTCTGAGGAAAAAAGTATGGAATCATGAAAATCAGATAAACAAAAGACAATTCAAAATACATCACTAGTATTTAGTTGCACCACCTTTGGCTTTTATAACGGCTTTCAGTCTCTGAGGCATGGACTTGATGAGTGACAAACAGTATTCAACCAACAGTGCCAACCAAATTTGATAGCAGTTGCCAGATCAGCTTTGCAGGTCGGAGCCTTCTTGTGGACCATTCTTTTCAACTTCCACCACAGGTTTTCAATTGGGTTGAGATCTGGACTATTTGCAGGCCATGACATCGACTGAATGTGTCTTTCTCCAAGGAATGCCTTCACTGTTTTTGCCCTATGGCACGATGCATTGTCATCTTGGAAAATTATTTCATCACCTCCAAACATCTGTTCAACTGAAGGGATGATAAAACTGTCCAAAATCTCAA
>JAJAGP010000880.1:239437-272332 GCA_025084515.1 Ancistrus triradiatus | reverse complement strand
AACATTAGCCAATGTGAGAGAGGCCTTCAGTTGCTTAGAAGTTACCCTGGGGTCCTTTGTGACCTCACCAACTATTACACACCTTGCTCTTGGAGTGATCTTTGTTGGTCGACCACTCCTGGGGAGGGTAACAATGGTCTTTAATTTCCTCCATTTGTACACAATCTGTCTGACTGTGGATTGGTGGAGTCCAAACTCTTTAGAGATGGTTTTGTAACCTTCTCCAGCCTGATGAGCATCAACACCTCTTTTTCTGAGCTCCTCAGAAATCTCCTTTGTTCATGACATGATACACTTCCCTTGTGAAGAGCAGACTTTGATAGATCCCTGTTCTTTAAATAAAACAGGGTGCCCACTCACACCTGATTGTCATCCCATTGATTGAAAACACCTGACTCTAATTTCACCCTCAAATTAACTGCTAACCCTAGAGGTTCACATACTTTTGCCACTCACTAATATGTAATATTGGATCATTTTCCTCAATAAATAAATTACCAAGTATAACTTAATTGTCTTATTTGTTTAACTAGGTTCTCTTTATCTACTTTAAGGACTTGTGCGGACTGATGATGTTTTAGGTCATATTTATGCAGAAATGTAGAAACTTCTCTTTATCTCTATCTAAATTAGATAAACAGAACCCAGTTAAACATTAAAACAAGGGAAGTTAAAGAAAGCAAAAGTGGACAGGGAGTGGACAGAAACGCAGACTTGTTTTCACTACATTCAAAATTGCATCCGTTTTTTTCTTGCATAAAAATCGCACTCGGTGTGAAGAGGCCTTAAGCCTGCAGTGGTGCACAGACTATCAACCAGAAGGTAGACTGTACTAGTCCCAGCATTAACATGCTGCCACTGTTAGACCCATGAGCAAGGACTTTAAGTTCCAGTAACCAGATGTCCAGAGATCCGGTTCAATTCCCTATTTGGACTCTGTCTGGGTCCACATGGAGTTCCTTTGGGTATTCAGGGTCCCACATGCAAAGTCATGCGTTAGGTCAAATGCCATCTTCAAAGTGTCCCAGTGTAAGTGAGTGAGTGTGTCCTCCAATGGATTGGCGCTCTGACTAGGGAAGGTTCTTGCCTTTTGCAGATTGTATCAGTTGCAAGTTGTTTTTGATAAGGGTGTCCTCTAAATGCTATATATGAGACATTAGTCTAGATCTGTTTGTTTTGCTACTCAAAGTTTGTTAATGACTAAAAAAATAGGGTATACTGCACACTTGGGATTAGATTAGATTAGATTAGATTAGTATAAACACTGAAGGAGCTGGCATCACATGACTGCCCTGTGGCTTCTGGCCAATGTAGATCACAAGCATGGCACAAACTTGCACTATAGTCCTCTGTCGGCCTCTCTGGTCAGAGGCGGCACTGCAGAACTGGCTTTAAAAGTGTGCTTCTTCAAAAGTAGAAACCAGCATAGAAGCATGCTGACACAATTACAGTGGGACCTTGGCTCACCTCGGAACTGGTCGAATTCAATTCTCGACGAATTTTGACTAGAAAAATTTGTCTCGGTTCTCATCGGTTGCTCGGTACTCAGTGCACTTGCTTAAACTTGCATGAGTCGATTCGCACGACTCATTTCAGCCGAAACACGATTCAGTACGCAGAGATTCAGATTCACAATAGCCCTCACTCAATCTACTCTACTGTATTCTAAGTTCAAATAAATCTCCACGGGTCCTAAAATGGTTAGCTATAAGAGTCAACCGAAAGGGAAACAGGACCTGAATCCTAAAGAACACAGGCTGCAGTTAGCAATAGCAGCTATGCTAGCACCCGGAGTTCACCGACAGTGTGTTTTGCTTTTACTTTACACTTTTAAACCATTACTCGCTAAATTACAGGAGATTTTTCCACACTTTATTATAAAATAAGCGTTGTACTAATGATTTTGGCCAACTCTAGGTTAATGTAGGTGTCTGTTTAATAGTGAAATTAAGGGCATTTCCATAAGCACAATGCAACGAGAACTCAAAATTTACACAAATTAAAAAAACCTGTGCGGTCGTGAGAGGTGATTCGGACAAATAGGTTTTAACTTGCTAGGGAGCACAAAGACTGGATTCTGGAGCATGTGGTGTGCTGAGTCCAGATGAGTCCAGGGCATATTGGGAAAGAAGGAAAGCACATGAAGTCTTCAACTGGTCACATTAAGACTCCACAACATTACAGGCAATAAAATGAAGCAGCCGGGTACCTGAATGTACAGAAGGGCCAGGTTGCAAGATTAATGGATTTTTCTTCCCAATGTCCAGGACAAAGATTCATTGGGCTCATTTAACTCCATTGAAAGTCTTTGGGATGTTCTGGAGAAGACTATATATAGTGGTTCGACTCTATATAAAGTAGGTGCAAAAATGATTGCACCTATGGATGCAAATAAATGTCGTGTCAAGTCAGATTTATTTATATAGCGCTTTTTACAATGGAGCATTGTCTCAAAGCAACTTTACAAGTTTAGATTATCTCCTAATAACTACGTCCAATCCCAAATTGAGCAAGCCTAGGGCAACAGTGGCAAGGAAAACTCCCTTGAGTATCGAAGAAAACCTTGAGAGGACCCAAGTCAAAAAGGGACCCAACCTCCTTGGGTGGCGTAGATGATAAATCTAAGAGCGAAACTAAAGTCATGGAGTCAAAGTTCGAATAAAATGTGAAGTATGCACATCGGCATTAAGTGGCCCGGGTATGGTGGGGCTGGAGCTGATGACGGAAGCAGCTTGACTGGAGCTACAGCAGATGTACATCATGTGTGGGGCTGGAACTGCCGGAACACAGCTCGGAGAGAAAACAGAAAATGTAATTAGTTATTGATTAAGAGCACAGTGTCTATTAACGATCACTGATGCCAAGTGTAGCATGAGACCCCGGCAGCATTAGCTATAGCAGCATAGCTAGAAAGAGGAGAACCGGTAGGAAACACAGCCAAGAGGGATCACATGAGACATAGTCAACCCCACGGGAGGCAGAAGACAGCAACCCAACGTCTCTGATCACCATAAGACTCCTTGACTATGAACCCCCAGCTCTGCCCTTATTCTAAGGCAAGGATGCATGAGTCAAGATCACGAGGACCGAAGCCCAGTTCAGCCAGACCGCCCACTCGACACTCCCGGCTAGCGGACAAGGCAGGCAGGCCAGTGTCAAAGCTGAAGGAGGTCCAACAATTTTGTTGTTGTTGTAAACCTCACATAACCAAAAACAAGATTAAACAAGGTGAACTCAAGTGTCTGTGTAAAGTGGATCATACGGTACTGAAATCTCAAACACATAGATGCTCAAAGGTTGGCTACAGTATTATCTTTAGACCAGAGCTTAGAAATATGAGAAACTTGAGACGTAAATCATTCCTACACATATTCGATCCAATCCTATATGACCCAGAGAGCAGTAGAAGCAGTTGTTCTATAAGGCATCTCATAAAAAACTATAAAACTTTTCATCGGGTTACAGTTTCAGCAGAAAGCCGAGATGGCTTTTATTTATTCGGCTCGCTTCCAAGTTCCCATAACCATTAGAACCATCAAGAAATATTATACTGATATAAAAAAAAGTCTAAATCGCTTAATCTGGGTGGAACAAAATAAAAAGTTCAAAGTTTGCCCTTTTGCTCAGATCCTTTTGAAGAAAATTCTCGCCGCTATAAATTCGGCTTTGGAGAGACGCGTTCGCGGTGATTATCGTGCCGCTACTATTTAACCGGCATGATAAACAGAGTCTGACAAATCTTCATAACTGAGAAGCTTTTATTCGAGCGAGCGGGGGGTTGTTTTACGCGGCCTGCCAAGTGCAAAATACATAGTTAATAAAATGGCCGTCCATCTGGCCGCCCGACTGCCACACTGCTGTACGTTGACTCTTCTCGGTCCAACTGCAACAGCTCCACTCATGCATCACTTACTCAGCACTTTTTTCAGCTTTTGTCTGAAGAGTGACCAAAATGGCCTCGAGAAGCAGATAGTGCAGCTACATCAGAAAGATTGATCAGCACCAAGGGTGGCCTCTGTGGGGCTGAAACGTCTGCTTAATCACCTGCTGCGAAACAGCTCGGCCAATGTCTAATGGCTAAATGCTGTTATTCTTCTGATGAACTGAAACTCCTTAAAAGCTTGGTGCTGGAGCAGAACCGGGTGCATCACCAGTAATCAGTGTAGTACTAATTGTTAAGGGTTAGAACTTCATTTGTGGAATGCTTTCAAAAGTGTCCTTTTATAAATGAGAGGAAATGAAAATTTAGGTCCTTGGATGTCTTAGCACAAGTTGACAACAACATACAGTACTGGGCAAAAGTCTTAGGCCACCATTAGATGTGTTGCTTTAACAATAGTGTAATGTCCATAAAGAATTATTTCTCAGGCATAATCACCTGATGCAGCTCAAGTCTAAGTCTAGATCACAATACATACTTGTCACTGTAGCCTTAAGAATCTACTGGTGGCCTAGGACTTTTGCACAGTACTGTAATTCCCAGTTGTGTTTTAAATTGCATTTTTAACTATAATTAACGTAGGTATATTACTGCCACAAATGAACCCTTACTACGAATAAACACTTCAGCATGTTGTTATTATGAGAAGGAGTTTGAACCCACCGATCCACCGTCAGACAGACTGCGTACAAACTGAAGAACTTCAAGACCACTGTTACCCTCCCCAGGACTTGTCGACCAATAAAGATCAGTCCAAGAACAAAACACGGAATAGCCCATGAGGTCACAACAGAACCCAGGGTAACTTCTAAGCAACTAAAGGCCTCTCTCAGCTTGGTTAATGTTCATCAACAGGAGAACACAGAACAACAGTGGTGTGCATTGCACAACTGCATGGGGGAAGCCACTTCTGTCCACGTGAACAGCAGAAGTAGCACAAGAACAGGCCAGAAGGTTGTTTGAAAAAGGTTTTATGGATGACACCAACATATAACGTTTTGGTTCATTTCTGGAGAAAGTAAAACACTGAATTCCAGCATAAGAACCTCATCTCACCTGTGAAACATGGCGGTGGTAGTATCATGGTTTGTGCCTGTACATGTATATTATTTATTGCTATACATTTTCACTGTATCAAAATAAAATTGGATTATTATAGCACTGTTCTATTAAATTCTAATTAAGGTTGCCACATCATGAGGCTCAACCAACAACTGTGGTAGGACTGTGGTAGCCTAGCGGTTAAGGTACAGAAGGTCCAGGGTTCAAGAAGGTCCTTGAGAAAGACCCTTAACCCACAATTGCTTGGATTGTAAGACTGTACCAATTGTAAGTCGCTCTGGATAAGGGCGTCTGCTAAATAATGTAAATGTAAATGTATATGTAAATGTAATTGGGCAGCATGGTAGTACATGTGGTTAGCGCTGTCGTGTAATAGCTTCAGAGATCCCCGGTTCGATTCCCGGTCCAGACTGTGACTTGTCTGTGTGGAGTTTGCATGTTCTCTCCTGTGTTTGCATGGGTTTTGTTTCATTTGTTCCAGGTTTGTTCCATGCGTTAAGTAGGTGTGTTCTGTTTATTACATCAGTTAATGCAATTGCATTTTCTGAACACCAGAGGGTGGAATCATGCATCATGCTCCCATAGGCGTAGGATATTTTAATAGCAGGGGACTAAAGATTCTTTTTGGTTAATTTTTTTCTTTTGGGTTCAATAAAAAGGAATGTCTTTTATTCAATGTAAAATCAATAATTGTGAGAAAATCGAATCATGAACTGTGTATTGTGGATCAAGTGTATCGTTACATCCCTAGCATTAAGTGGCCCTGTGAGAGTGTGTGCCCTGCTATGAATTTCCACCCTGTCTAGGGTTGGTTCCTGCCTTGTACCCTGTTCTGCCAGTTAGGTCTTGGCTTCCCGCAACCCTCACTTGCATTAAGCAAGGGTGAACAATTCCGAATTATGATGGTAATAATTTATATTCTAACTTTTCAATCACTATGAACTGATTGTTAATACATTAAGAACTACTGTTAGTACAACAGCTTTGACAAAATATATATAGTATTTAAAATAATCATAAATATATGTTAAACCTTATATGTCCCTGACCCATTAGCAATAATAAAGACATGAGTCTGGAAAGAGTGACATAAGCCTTGCTAGAAGCCAGCTTTACAGTTTAATTTCTGACCGCAAGTCAAGCCAGATTAGTCCTGATTGGAGTGGCGATGCCATATGTGACCTACAATCTGTACTCTGCTGTATTGGAGGCCGCAGGGGTTAGTGATCTCTCTGTGCAAACGATGCTATGGGAATGAATCCGCCAGCCCACCGCTTTTGCCGCCTTTCCTTATCTTGAGACGAATTTGTCCTGGATTAATTCATCCTTTATATCCGTCATATCCTTCTGCTACATTTCCTTTATCTACAAGGCATGAATTTTAACCTACATTGTCTCTCTCGGACTGGACAAGCCCTTTTAGAATGTCTGAAAAAAAAAGATTACTGTTTCTACTGGAATTCGTCTACCTAAACAGAATGCGCATCCAGATAAATGTCCACTGTCAGCTCCAATAGCTCCATATCAGCTGGCCATGCTGCCTTGTCCACATAACAGGGCAAACCCAATATACTTGCTGCTGACAGTCTGTATCAACACTACGGTACACAGGTTGGCATTTGTCATATTACATATTTCCATATAACTCTGAGCCTGAATTTGTCTTATATTGAACATGATGTTAATATGTTAGCTACTGTAAAGTTATGCGATTTAATAAGGGAAGCATTTTACATGTTTATTCATAAAATATACATCTATTTAGGCTTTACAGACCAACATACTACATTATATTTTAGGTCCCAAAAGTAGATAAAGACAACCCAGATAAACAAATAGACATAGACAAATATATACTTGGCTATTGCAAAAAAAACAAAAAAAAAACAGAAAACAGATGAGACCAAAATAGAGCTTTTTGAATTAAATGAGAAGCATGCTATGGTGAAACATGGTGGTGGTAGTATCATGGTTTCTCCCTGTTTTGCTGCATCAGAGCCAGGACTACTTTCCACCAAGGATGGAACAAAGAATTCTGAATTATACTAGCAAATTCTAAAGGCAAATGTCAGGATATGTGTCCTTGAACTGAATCTCAAAAGAAAATTAGTCATGGAGCAAGACAAAGACCATAAAAAGCCAATTCATTCTATCAAAAAATGGTTAAAACAGACTAAAGTAAATGTTTATGAATGGAAAAGTCAAGGTGCTGGTGTTAATCCAATAGAAACTGTTGAAGGTGTTCTGTATGTACAGTGGGGCAAAAAAGTATTTAGTCAGCCACTGATTATGCAAGTAGTTCTCCTAGTTGAAAGATGAGAGAGAACTTATTTTCCACCATAATTTACAATTAAATTCTTTAAAAATCCTACAATGTGATTTCCTGGATTTTTTCTCATTTTGTCTCTCATAGTTGAAGTGTAGCTATGATGAAAATTACAGACCTCTCTCATCTTTCTAAGTAGGAGAACTTGCACAATCAGTGGCTGACTAAATACTTTTTTGCCTCACTGTAGGAATTGGGTAAAATTCCATTTACAATTTGTTTTAATTACTGCTGAACAAGAGGATCAGACCAGTTACTGAAAGCAAAGGACACTCCCATATGTAATTCATTTCATTTATTCATTTGGGTTCTTCTCATTTACTATTAGGCTTCATAAAGATTCTTAGTGCTAACAGTGACGAAATTCAAAAAAAAAATCTTTGAATTGTGGGCATTTCCCTCTTAAAGTTAGGAGTAGATCCTTGTAAAGATAAAAGCTATTCATAAAGCATCTTAAAACCTAAAAGAGCTCCTAAGATGAAAAACTGTTAGGTGTAGGGAGAAGGACTTTTAGGAGACTTAGGAGTTCTATTAATGAGGGGAGAAAAATCTGGAACGTTCTCCAAACACTGAACAACAGTGAGTTAATGAGATCATGCAGAACAAATGTTTGTGGTTGACCTTTAGAGACGCGCTCACCTCTTCAAACCAGTGCAAATGAATGCTACGTATGAACCAACATCACCAGTTATATAGATTCGACATGGCAGCAATCATACCTGAAAAGAGCACAGCCACATTATCTCCAGTTTGTAGGCTATGCAATAGATAATGAAGGTTACAAACGGACCAGCACTGTCAATAACATAAAGCTAATAAATGTGTGTGTGATTAGTGTAAAATAGGCAGTACGAGCCTATGCCTGTTATTTCAAAGTAAATGCCTATAATAAGCTATATTTCCCTTATTAAGAGTGCGTTGTTTTCTAGTGTGTGTTTATGTGAGAACCACAGTTTTCAAAAGAGTTGGTCATACCTAGCAACTGGGTCAACCCCACCTTCTCAGTAAGATAACAGTTTTTGACTTCTCCTTGCTCAGAGTTGCTCTGAGATCGCTTCTCAATCACTCAAGCTAAACCTACTAGTCAGGAGTTTAACTCAATTTAAGACCCACTAAGGATATTCTTAGAATCTTCATGAATATGGCCTCTGAAGTTTTAGGTCATGTGTATGCTGAAAATTGAAGATTCTAAGGGTTCACAAACTTTCAAGCAACCTTTTTTATGAATTAATGTCACTGCAGTGTTGAGAACGATCCACCACCCAAAAGTACCTGATCTGTGCTGGTCCTGTGGGGGTCCTAACCATTACAGAACAGAGTAAAGGAGAGAAACAGGACTACAGTCTGTAATTGTAGAACTACAAAACGCTCCTGTATGGTAAGCGGAAGTGATAAAATGGACATGCCGATGTTCGGTGAGTGCAGACCTGTAGTATGCTTAAAAATAATACTGGAATAAAGAAAAAACTGTTAATAAATCCCTCAGCTCATGAGTCAGCACTCTATGATCCAAGTCATTAAGATAAGCCAAGAAGCACATACTAAAGCTGCATTAGAGAAGAGCCGCGATTAAAAGAATATAATGCATTTTTTTCTGCAAAAGCAATGGGTTATTTAGGGAGGAAAGCTAATAACACAAGACACACAGGGAGCTGAGAGTGTGCAGCCACATTTCTGTACAGACACCATGGAACGAATGAGGCCGAAATGGGTGCAACCACAAGCCTACAGCGCAGAGGACGATTAAAATCAAGAGTTTGTTCCACAAGGCTGATGGTAAATCTAAGGCAATATATTCCAGATGTTGAGCAACAATCATCACAGTTCATGATGGGTTAGGGATCACTTAGGAGCCAAACTTGCATTTGGGATGAGGCTTGCACATGGCTCTTTAAGGCTTGACAAAGGACTTTTCTATTAACTGGTGACATACAGCAAACGGAGCAGACAATCGGTGACTGTAATGCAGCTTTTGGCTTCACACTAATCTTTAAATGGCTCAACTTCAAGACTGAAACGTGCTTTCATGCGAATTCACTCTGACCTAATTAGTGCATTGGAATAAGAAGATAGCACCGCAGGTAGGCGGAGACACGGATAACGATTACATGATTACTGCAGAATTATTGCACCGAAATGAACATTTTGGCCAAAATGGAACCAAACAAAATGAAAAGAAACATTTTGCTATTTTTTTCCACCACTGCATACATTAAATTACCTTTTCAAAGATAAATCAATAACAAAACTACAATTTAAAAATATTTCTAAAACACTGAACATTTAACATCCCAGCAGAAACATCCCAACGAAGCACAATATGTCTTCAAATAAATTAGCAAAAAAAGAAAAATTTAATTTGAACACGTCGTCAAAAAAGTCATTGTTCTGTATAAATAACTCAGTCTTTTCACATATTCGTCCGAACGCAAAGTGCTTTTTTGCCATTTTGAATAATTTCGGTTGCCGAATATCTGGTTCATCCATAATTAACACAAAGTATATTTTACACTTGAAGCTAAGTATTAAGTATTTAATATCTCATGTCATTTATTGAATAATGTATTGAAAGTGAAAAACAAAACGATCATGGCGCGACCACGGCTTTTCCTCGCTACATTTCCCCCCCATGACTTCCTACGTCATGCACTTCTCATTCAGCATGGGAGAGTGTGAGGGAGATTCGTACTGCATGTCGCTCACCCAGGAACATTTAAATCTCAGAGTACGGTTTCTGCTGAATGTGTATTTATGTTTATTATCACATTCCCATCATGAAGCCGAAATATCGTAAAAACATTTGAAGAGGTAAGTGTGAGAAAGCAACTGTTCAGTCTAGCAGTTTGTAGACTGTGGTGGCCTAGTGGTTAAGATACTGGACTATGGACCAGAAGGTCCAGGGTTCAAATCTCACCTCTGCCAAGCTGCCACTGATGGGTATTTAAGCAAACCCTAAACCCACTCTGGATAAGACTGCTAAACGTAAACGTAGGAGTGATCATGTGAGATTATACTCATGTGAGTAATGCAGCTAGATTCAGATGATCATCGTCTGTTTGGTACAAAATCTTAAGAATTATAATGAAAAACAAAAAGCTGTCTGATATACATCCACAGGTAGTCCCCATGTTCCGGTGGCCTGACTTGATATTTCCACTTGATGATTGGAATCTGACAATAAACCTAAATATACATTCAGCAGAAACCATACTCTGAATTTTGAATTTTCCCGGGCAAGCGATAGACAGTACAATGCTCTCTCAATGCTGGGAAATGTAGTCAGGAAAAGTGCAATAGTCAGTTTTTGTTTTTTACTTTCAATACATTATTCAATAAACTACATGAGCAGTCAATACTGTATTATAAAATAAGCTTTATGTTAATGACTTTGGCCAACTGTAGTTGAATTTAAGTGTCTTAACATGTTTAGGGCATGCTACACGTTTAATACTCTTCCTGCTCTCACATGGTGGGAGTGATGAGCTCTGGGAAATGTAGTGAGGACAGGCTGGGTTCGCGGTCGTGTTTTAAGCATGTTTAAGGTAGGCTAGGCTATGATATATAGCTTATATAGTAAACTCATTGGTTTACGATAAATTCAACTTACGATGGATTTGTTGGAACTCATCCCCATTGTAAATCAGGGAGTACCTCTAATTGACGTCTGAATGACAGAGAACTGGGACGAGCAAAAAGAGAATCGCTGTGTTGAAGGTAGAAAACAACCTGGTAACGTTCCTTTCGTTTTCTGTATCGGCAGGTGTTTCACATTGTAAAATAAGGTACAAAGATAAGAATTGCTTTGCACAGTACAGTAGCCTACTACGGTGGAACGTCGGAATTTGAACGCATCTTTATTCAAACAATTCAGACATCGGACGATCCGTTCAAAAAAACATCGGTAAACCCAGTACAGACGAATATGACACAGCACGCCTCTAAAGGCCCTTATATGATACATCTATGAGAGATCATAGAGATACTCAGGTGACTCAGATGTGACGAAACTGCGTTCTGTCGAATTCTCCTTTGTTTGTGGTTTGTGGTTCCGCTGCCCTACATTAATCATGGCCTCTAAGAAAGGTAGAGGAAGTAATAGCCACTTATTTCATGTCTTTGAATCATTAATTACATACAAATATGGGCATAGAAACAAAAAAACAACCACTTGGGCAGCCAGGAATGGATTCATCCTATTTACATCATTTCTTATGGGGAAATTCAATTCCAACTTCAAACAAATCTGTATCTGAACAGCCTTCTGGAACCAATTAAGCTCGAATTAAGTGTTGTGTTTTAATTAATAGCATTGTTTACAATATGTGCAAAGGATCTAAACTACTGTGTGACTATGGTAATGTCCCATCATCGTTCTGATGACATTAAACAGTGCATACCTGTACACACTAGTATGGTTATCCACAGATCTGCAACAGCTACCCATGCCCACCCTGCGATGGACTGCCACGCCATCCAGGGTATCCCACCCTGTGTTTTAGGGCGCCAGTAAGGAAACGGGACAGGAGCAGCGGGGTTAAAACGTGAGAAATGATATATTTACAGCTTGGTCTGATCGGCAAAAGCCATTCCATGGTTAAAATGAACTGGCTAACGTAACGCAACCTCATTGCTTTAGTAGCTCATGTGGGTTTGCTTTAAGGCTGGTTGTCTTTTATGTCTGTTTATTCTGTTCTCAGGGATCAAAGAAAATACCAAAGCTTTTACGAGCTGAGATGGAAGAGCTGTTTACGGGGGAGAAAACTGGCTCATGCAGTTGCCTACAGACTTTACTGCTCTTTTTCAGCCAATACAAGTGATTAGTGGACCAATACGGACCAATAGACGATACATTTACTATTTCTATTGTTACTTTTTATATAGCATGTGCAGGTAGAAATGCATTACAAGCCTTTTACGTAAATTGCTGATTTATTTTCTCACTCTTGCTTAAGTGAATTTGTAAAGCCAAACAAGACGTTTTACTCCTTGGTGTTATTTTCATTACATTGTTCTTCTGTGGCTGCACGAGTGATTGATGAGGGATTGAAATGACTGATACTTTTGTTTGACGGAAGATCAGCCAGATGAAACAGAGACTCCACGAGTGAATGTGAACCAGTTTATATGGTTATAGTTTAGAGAGAATATACAGGTAGTGAGGGGACAAACAAAAAGTACTACTTACAATAGGACAGGCACATACACCTATGAACACCAATTACAGCTTGTTACAAATAAGAAGCTGAAAGTCGTCTAACGAGCTCAACTGGAAAGGTAGTGAGCTTGGGTGATTTGTGAACACACTGAACTAGAGTGCAACAAAACAATAATCATATATTGGCATTACATAAGCAATGAACATAGGAATCTGTAATAATTATGAAGTAAAATGAGTTCCGTATAGTACTGTATACTGTAAGATCATGCATCGGGCAGCGCTGCTCAGTGTCTTTGCCATTTTAAGCAGCTACATCTGGAGTGAAAAGCCAGATTTTTTTCCCCTATGATAATGATTTATGATTTTTAAGACCTCGACCATTAAAGTGATCGGATGCGTAGGACTGACTGATGTTTTTGAGGGGATTAAAAATATTCCTGTATGTAAAAAAGCTGGAAATGACATACTATGGGAAATTAAATAAATACCAATGAAAATATGAAACTCTAAAGTTTATGAAGAAATATGGCACAAATACAGGTATGCACCACAACAGCCAAGGCTATTATCACTATTATTAAGATAACTAACCTACTTAACCCATATATACCCTTGCCAGATCCATTAGCTGTTGTAGTCCAGCAACTGTAATGTAACATAACCTTCAACTTAGAAAGTTTTATTAAACACACGCGATGTCAACCTAAGGAACAATTATCTGAGGATTTGTTTCTATTTGTGGCGAAAACCATGGGGAGAGAAACCAGTGGTGTAAGAAGAGTAACAAGACGTACAACAAGCAACACAGCGCACCAGACTTCCTGCTCTCTTCTGAAATACCTGCTCACATTGTTTATTTGCTTGTTTATTTGTTGGAACGCTGGAGGAAACCGCAGTACCTGGAGTAGAACTTACAAACTCCACACCGTCTGGGGGTCAGGATTGAACAGGGGATCTCTGGAGCTGTGAGGAGATTGTGCTAAACACTTGCTCCACCATGTTATCCATTCGCATTGTAAATACAACAGGAAATATGTTGCGCTGTCACGTAAAGACAGTTTCTAATTCCGTAAATGTGTTTGTGTGTGTGTGTGTGTGTGAGACGGAGTTTGATATTAAATAAATCAATGTATGGGAAACACTGCAGTATTTTGGCTATGCAGTCAATACCAGTACCCTACAGTATCCCATTTAGCATTGGTAATAAGGGTGTAATGATGCAAAAATGGGAGGATGTCCATCATCGGGTGGAACGACGCACTGTGTGTCTAATTGGATTATATGTTCCTGATTTTTCCACCATCTGCAATTCCATTTCTGAACACCAGACGGCGCAGTCATACTAACAGAGGCATATCCCGTTCTCAGTGAGAATCCTAATTTCTTTTAATTGCAAGGGACTAATGTATTGTTAAGAAAATGTGCATAGTTTTTCATTGTTTACACTACAAAAATAAAAATGGAATATCTTTTGTCAAATGTAAAATCAATAATCGTGAATCGAATCGAATCGTGAGCAGAGTGTATCATTACACCCCTAATTGCTAAGTAGGCCATGTGCAGTCCAGCTTTGAGGATTCAGTTGTTTAGGTCACAAAAGCATTCCGATTCCTGTTAAGTGAAGCCTAAATGAAGTCAGATGAAGCAGGGATTTGTAGATCTTAGCTTAAAAGGCTGCTTTCCATGTGTGATCTTCCAAACGTTATATTTTCTACATGGGTCACGAACATGCACATACATGGATGATGAACGCACAAGCAGTGCCCTTTATGTACTGTGCTGCAGCTTCGGAACTTAACGTCAGTTAATATGATTGTCAGTTCGTTTTGGTAGAAATTTATAAAATCTGCGAGATGTTTTGTTTGTAACTAAAGTCAAGGGTCTGCATTAGTCCTCGTGCTGGAGGCGGTCTGAGTAGGAAGAAAAAAAGACTGCTTTCACCCTGAGGGAAAGCAGTTACTGCTGGAAAAGACAGAAAACAAGTCCATTTTTTGCGTGTATCATATGTACACTGTCGAAGAACATGTGTACAGTAAATGCTCGTGGTACCGACTGTGTGCTGACAAACAAAAGAAGGAGAGAATCCGCCTGCATTTCTCAAGCTCAAGATTTTATACAATTGATAGCTTCCTGCAAGTCCCTGGCAACGAGCACAAGCCTGGCTTTTACAAGTGTTGGTGTTAAGGACTCTGCATGCACACCACATTGCATCAGCACGCCACTAACTGCGCCACATTTCCACTTCAAGGAAAAACCACAACATACCAAAAGTCATTAGACTAATCAGTGGAAGGCACTCCCATTCTCCTACCATCACCACGTGTACACAGGATGCCGCAAAGGTTAGGCCGCGATGACCTTCCACGTTATTAGAGGCGATAAGGCAAAGCCTTGCCAGGGTTGTGGATAAAGTGGCCATCCATCTTTTCGCGTCTGGGCTTAATCCAGCCTTCACAGCAAGGTGAATTACAACACAGCTCAGCGTACTGCCAGGAGCACTAACCCTGACCTTTTCCAATTGAACCTGCCTGATAGATTTTATGCCCTGAATGCTGCTAAGGTTTCAGGGTTTGACACAGAGCATCCACACTAAACGTAAAACAAAAATGTAAAACCTCTCAGCTTTAAAGTCCTTTATAACTTTCCCATACAGAGTCGTTAATGCTATATAATTTAAATACCAGCCGAATATTGCTCAGCATTCAGTCTGCACATACTGAGAGGCTCACATACAGTGCTAATACAAATAGGCAAAGTACTAACAATAACAAGTCACAGCACCATGACAATAGAGACTAACTGGCAATACTAATACAAACAGCTAACACAGAACACACCAAACAGGGAACAACACATAAGACAGGAACAGGAACAGACAAACCTTAAGAGCATAGGAAGAACAGGAGCCAAAAAGCAGGAGCCAAACAACAAGGGGACCTGTGACAAGACCCGGTAAGGAAGTGAACGGGTAGGGGGGTTTATATAGGAGAAGCACAGCAGGCTGTAATTAAGCAGCCTGCTATGGAAAGGGAAAAGAGTCAGAAGGGAGTTGTGTAGGCTGTTCCCAGTGTCCATCATCCTGACAACTATTCCAGTAGATGGAGAGGTTAAATAAAACCAGAAGTATGGTAGTTGTGATTCTTTTAAATGAAAATGAACTTGTATGGCGCCATAATCGTTAGTTCCTTAAATCACAGGGTCCTCCAATGCACTAGGCCATATAGTATCAAGCTATGATCCTTAGCAGTCACAGATTGCATGATGAAGTCGTATCAGTTCTCTCCAACACTGTCCAAAAAAAAGGTCCATTTTCCTGTAAATGCTGGCTTTCTAGTTCAGTCTGATTTTTGTTTGGTGTTCATAGGCCACCTAGAAATGGGTATCTAGAGAGTTCAATAAAACATGTATACTAATGATCTCATGTTTTTCTGATTGTCATAATGAAAGGGGCAAGGCACTGCATTTATTCATATTTAAGCTTTCAAGAGACCTCATTATGCATTTTTGTGGCTTTGAGTATTACTAAATATTATTTCCAATCCCATTTGGTGTTTGTTTTCGTTTCTTGTGCGGTTTTCGGTCTAGTTTGTTGATACAGTATGCCTACATGGAAATAGACTAAATCAAAGCCATACAAAAACGACCAAAATAGCCCCGGTACGACATCAAAAACATACACAGTGACTAACATTTAGAAAAGAAGGTCTGACAAAGCGATTCAAGAGTACAGCTTATTAGGAACTAGGACTGTTTCTACATACATAACAAATCCGTGGCTTTAAATCCTGTCCATTTTCTGGTGTATTTAGGGACTCGCTACAGCCTAACACAGTACGACTCAGTCATACAACACATTATTACTATTATACATGCTCTATATTGCCAGAGCCTTTCATACTCACCCAAGCTTCAGTTTTATTGAAGTTTCGACACAGAATGGGCCGGGACGCTAATGAGCACTTTTTGGAAGTCCCCCTGCTGTTTTAATGAACGAATAACTCTTCTGGACACACATGTTGGCCCTTTAGGCTTGTTAAGTATAGGTCACATCCACACGTTCATCTGTACACCAGAGCAGTCCCGTTCATTTAGAGTGGCCGTACGTGGGACTTGCGATCACAGCACAGTGTTTGCTTGTAAAGTAAGGAATTTTCACTTTGTACCACAGCTGCCTGGTGAATACCAGTGGAGGGCATTCCGGGCATCATACGTATGGACTTCTAGTCGTATGAGGTCGACTACTGCAAATTAGCCTGCTAAAAAGTCTACAGTCACAGTAGGCAATCCTATTAGCCGCAGTTTTCCACCTCCATCTGTCACCACAGGTGGAAGCAGACCCTCAGGCATAAAGTCTTTCAGGAATGCTGAGCAGGGGCCATGTGTTTTAGCGAGACCGTGCACCTACGTATGGATCTTAGAGCTGTCTGGAGGGTCTCGATATTAATACGCATTGTCTAACGTTTCGTTTTTGCTTTCATGGCGGACGAGACATCTTCAGTTAAAGTGCGCCATTGAAAGTCGTCCATATAAACCAGTTCAGGGAGCAACGGGGAGTTTAATGGATTCTCCACAAACGAGTCTAAGGCTTGCGTTTTTCCTGAGGAATGCTTATATATACTTGGTCTAGAGTTACATACAGACTCTAATATGAATCGGGTACACAGGTGCACGCTGAAACATCCGCTGCTCGGGATTATAGAAATGGCTACTAGGAGTCTGACAGAATCCACGAGAGATTTGAAAGACAATCTGAGCTAATCTGCGTTTGGAAAGTGAACAAAGTTGTGCAAGGGGAGCTCGTGTTTCAAGTGCTTAATCAAAGCCACTTCTTTCCATTCCCCAGCAAGCCTGTTTGGTCCACCTGAGGAAAATTACTGGAGGTCTGGCTCTACAGTTATCCCCAAGAAGCACATCAGCAATCCGCAATTTACGTGAGGAGCACTATATCAGTCATGATAAGGTCTGTTCGGGGCTCGTGCAGCCCTGACCCAGAGTCCAGTGATTGATAGCAGATTTAAGAGCAGGGTTTTGGCGACAGTCGTTTGAGCCCATGCAACAGGGGGGCCTGGTTTGCAGCAAAGGACGTGGATTTATTTTGGCGATAAAACCTGCATCCTGCATTCTACGGTCCTACTCGTTGAACTTGGGCCTCTGGGATTGTAAAATGCAGGCCTGTCCCCATCATAAACCTACAAAGACGCCCAGAGGGGCTGCTGGGTGACACGCAGAGCAAGCGCCGATTGGAAACACTTCCCCAATGCACTGAACTCATCTCCCAAGAAAGGTAGAGTCGCTCTAGTTTTAGAAGCCACCAGAACCCGTTTTATAGGGATTACTCCTTCAGCAATTAAACGCAAGGCTCAGATCTCGCTTGCAGAGTTTTTCTTTCCTTTTCTCCTTTACAGGAACCCCAGATCCCAAATTAAACTTAGGAGATTGGTAATACAAGTCCTGTAAGAGCGTCTTGGCTTTTTGGCTCAGCGATTAAAACAATTTAATTGTGGTCAAATTTGCACTTTGGCAGCCATTCAGTGAGGCAATAAGGGATTACTTCAGTCAGTGAAACTCCACCAAGGCAGGAAAGTCGTCCAGGTTTGAAATCTAATAAAAAAGAACATTTTCAGGTCTTTTGCCTTTTGCACCCTTTCCATACAGCGACCTAATCCTTTTAAGCGCTCCTGCGGCTTTTTCAGCTCGTTAGCTGCAAAGCGTCTACGAAATTCCCATTTGTTCGTTTGTCGGTCGCTTGTATCCAAAGTGACAAGTGCTGCCTGACGTTATCAAGGCTGAGCAAAAACATCAGAGTAGTTAACATGCCAATAAGTACAAGAGCAAATACACAGCAACGCTTACATTTAGTCATTTAGCACACGCCCTCATCCAAAGTGATTTACAACTGATACAATCTTAGCAAAACAAACTAAGCAATTATAGATTAAGGGCCCTTGCTCAAGGTCCCAGCAGGGACAGATTGGCAGAGATGGGATTTGAACCTTGTACCTTAGGTGTAGATTCATTCAAGGAATCGGAAGGAATTTCAGTGTGTAAAGGCCAAGGGCGTAAGCGTAAGCTGAACACCTGTGATCTTGAATCCCTCAGACGGCCTTGCATCAAGAACCGCCAATCATCAACAGCTGATAGAACCACATGGGCAACGGATTACGTTATTAAACCTTTATCAAGCACTCCAATACGGAGTTACATTCACAAATGCCACTTAAAACGTTACTGTGCAAAAAAGAAGCCTCATGTTAACCATGTCCAGAAGCAACGTCGACTTCTTTGGACCCAGAGGCATCTAGGATGGACCATCACACAGTGGAAACATGTATTACTGTCAGACCAATCAGTATTCCCAATCTTTTTTGGAAAAATGGGCGCTGTGTGCTTTGGACCAAAGACGAAAAGGACCATCCAAACTGTTATAAGCAACAAATCCAAAGGCCAGGCTCTGTCATGGTATGGGGTTGTGTCAGTGCCAGCATTAATGCAGAAAAGTACACTGAGATTTTAGAGCAACACAAGCTGCCTTCAAGAAGTCATCTTTTTCAGGGACGTCCATGCATTTTTCAACAAAACAATGCAAAACCACATGCTGCACACATTACAAAGGCATAGCTGTAGAAGACGTGGATATACACACTCCTGAGAGATTGTCCATCATGATAATACAGGTCCATTTGAAGGTCCAGAGCCAATAAAGCCCCGTAGTAAATACAGATAAGGCCTGCAGACAACTTGAGTGCATTGTAAAAAAAAAAGCCTATCTGAAGGCACTAAAGTGCAATAACCGATATGAATAAATATAGTTATGCAATTGAAATGTATTTCTTATTTCCACTCTTAAACAGCAAGCGCATAATGATTTATACATATAGACTATATGTTGTCCGGCACTAGGCATACAGGAGTTATACATTACACAATGAAATCACTGACTGATTAAGCAGAACTAATATTACTGGACTTTCATTGTGACACTTCATTTCATTGTGCTGGTCATTACTTAAGACTGAGGTTGACTAGGGACTGTCGTGTAATGAAAAAGAGAAAAAGGGTGCTGGTGGTGGGGAAGGTCATGACCTGAGGTATGCATTTAAAGGTTACATGGCTCATTGCTTTCAAGTGTGTAATAAATGCCAAAGCAAGTAGTTTTAAAACAAGACAGGCTGTCAAATACGACTTTTTATCAGCACTGATAACTTGTAGCTGGGCAGTCTAAAGCAGTGGTAATCTAATTGTGAGGCTGGCCCCCATTGAGGTGTGCAAAGGAGCTGTTTTGTACTAATAAATGTATTTTTCTTTTTAACTATTCCTCATGGCCAACTGACTATAGTTTACAAATTGTACATAACACTAAACAGGGTTGTTACAGTCCTGAGATCATCTCAGCAAAGAAGCAAAATCACAGTGATTTTGATATACTATAGTAAATTAAAAATTACATAGAATATAAGACGTACTGTAGACAATATGAGTGACAAAGAGAAGCGGTTAAGGTAGCCAACTCGACTATGGACCAGAAGGTCCAGGGTTCAAATCCCAACTCCGCCAAGCTCCCACTACTGGGTCCTAACTCACAAGTTGTAAGTCACTGTACATAAAAGCGTCTGCTAAATGTAAACGAGTAAGTACTGGCATTATTTACTCCAGTAAACAGACACACTGTAGGTTTTCATGTCCTCAGCTGGTAAGTTTTGGTGGCATGGCATGGCATCAACCAGAAGAGGGAAGGGGGAGGTACTGCTCTCTGATGTGGTCTCAGTAAAGGTATGAGGACTGGATCTGATGATGGAAGAAAAGCTTGAGAGCAGTCAGAACTGGTACTGTAAGAACATCTTAGTGTGTGTTTAGCTAGCCTGAGTTATGCAGATTTGAAGCCCAATAAAATATTCAGACAAAAGATACTCAGGCAAAAACGATGTGATACGCAGAAACTGATCTGAGAGAGAACTACACTTAGATCTAAACTGATTTGAATATGGAAATCAAAAAGCTGTGTGAAACCCAAACACTGGTCTAATAATAATAATAATAGTGATATTTTTACTTACTGTACGCCTGTACATTTTATTTTTGGTGTGCAAACATGACTTGAGACAAAACAAATCCCTATATAGTGTGAATATGAAGCACTGGCAGAAACTAGCCAGAAAGAAAGAATGGTCTCTGTAGGTGGCACTGTTGACCCAGTTTGGGTCTTAACCCTGCAACGGTAAAATGCTGGTAGAATATGTTCAGGACTGAAGTGGAACAAATGTCATTTCTTTGCCTATATGTGAGACCGATCTGATTTTAGGTCAAGACAAGACTCTAATCTTCTAGTTGTTCTGGATCAGCTCTGTCTAATATGCAACCGTAACGAGAACAGATCAGATCGGAAATCACGTGGGTTTTCCGTTGAACTTAAACTGTACTGCGTGTTATCCTGTTTGGTTCAGTAGCGGTCTCTCACAGCACAGAAACCCCGGTAGTATTCCCAGCGAAAACTGAAAAAGCTGCACGTCCTGCCTTTTCTTTTGTTTGTTCGTGCCCTAATCATGAACAGCTGATAAGCTGACAAGCCAACTTCACTAGCGTCTTGTCGAATTGCTGGTTCTCGTACACAGACCAGTGCAAATGAAGCAGAACTTAGCATAGACGCTTGTAATGTAAACATAACCCTTGAGGAACAGCTTATTTAGCAGTTTACTAAAAGAGTGAGGTTTGAAATCCAGATTTAGCCTAACCTTTCAGACAGTAACTGCTTATTAAGAAAAGTATCATCTTTCACCATAATTGCACATAGCTTACTGATGGGGTCGGGCTGTTTAATAAAAAAATAGAGATCTTGAAAAAGTTGGTCATGCTAGTTCCAGTAATAACAGCTCTAGCATTGAGAATAATGACAATCAAGAATACCTCGAGTGGTACAATATTTATTTTTTCCACATTTCTCCCTTTGAAGCGTTCAGGCCTCTTAGAGATAATGGAGTGTGTTCTTTCATCTGAAATAGCATGACTGGACGATACTCATCGAGGAAACGTGCATTATTAAATAACCAGCTAGACTTACTGTCCTATTCCGTTTTATACAATTTATTATTAAGAAAAGTGTACTGCACACTCATGCAATTGCAAATTTAAGTTATATAATTCAAAACATCGCTAAATTACTAGTAGTTAAAACTACTAAGAAAACTATAGCATTTTGTTAGATGTCCCAGGTCTGTAACATTACACTTTACATTGAAATATAATAATTAAAACCCTTCAGAAATCTTTTTTTGTCACCTTGTTGTCACTCCATATCCCATCTATGCCTTAGATATTTTTGCATAAGAAATCCATAATATCTAACTTTAAAATACAAATTTCAGTCACATCCCCAGGTTTTCATTCAGTCCTATTATCCTAATATTAACATATTCCCACTTCTGAAAATTAGGGAATATACCATAAGTCAGATGTTCAATTTTAAGTTGTATCATCTGGGTCTTCTGAAGTCTGCGCTCTTAATTTGTTCTGTATATTTGGTAATATTGCTTATATTTTATAACTATGACTGAGAAGGTCAATCTCAATTTACTATCCTTTTACCTAAATTATTTTTACATATTGTTTGCTTACTGTAAAAACTAAATTCTTTAGTAATGCTGTTGGTGTGAACGCCATGGGGTAACATTTTATGAACTTTTTATTTCTGTGCTAAAAACTCAGTCGTGTTACTCATATAAGGAGCAACAAAAGAAGTAACATGAACAGGAGAAACGTGAAAATTAAAATAAATTAGTATGAGATTGACCAATAGACTTTTTTTTTTTATTACAAATAATTTAATCAATAACAATTCGGGTGAAGCAAACATACTCACTAGTATCTGTTATGTTTTTCCTAGTCTAAATCCCATCCTGCATTTATGGGGACACTTGAAGGCAGATAAAACTTCTAAATAAGTACTCCTACTAAATCCTTCTAACTTTTCCTTGCTCCTTCCTACATCAGTGAGCTAATTCATTTCTACAGTTGCGATCGTTCAATGCTGCTGCTCTAAAACTTGGAATTCTTTGCCACAATCTCATGACTGTTCTTCTCTCACTTCCTTCAAAACTCATCCGAAAATCTTCCTTTTACTTAATGTAACTCCTTTTCCTTTTTTAGTAACTACTGTTTAAAGCGTCCTTGGGTCTGTGCTATATAAACTGAAATTATTATTATTACATAAAGCCAAACATTCAGTAGCATCACAAAATGCTCCCCAAAATTGTATATTCTATGAGCGCTCGAGTGCCAGCCGTCATTACAGCAAAAGGGGGAACTTTAACGTTCCAAACACAAATCAGTTCTGAAATGCCTGTATGTAAGACTTGTCACTTACAGTCAGGCTGATGATATGATTTGTAACAAAAAGAAGTTGTATGAAATTTTATGAAAATTGTATGAAAATTGCTAAATAGCATTTTCACTCGTGGTCTTCGGCTTTACCCACAGTATGTTTGTGTGTTTGTGTTAGTGTGGGAGCTGCATGACTTTTATCGAGTTAATTACAATTATTTGCATTTTTCCTTGCTCCTATTTCAACCTTTCTGCCCTTAAAGCAGCACTACACAGCCATCCAAGTGATAATCTAAAATATGCTTTATTAATTTTTAAATAAATCAGTAACATTTTTTTATCATGTCTTTTATGCAAAACTCTCATATGAACTATTTTTTTTATTTTTTACAAACATTTCATATATATATATATATTACGTATATATACATATATATGTATATTATACACGTATATATATATATATATATATATATATATATATATATATATATATATATATATATATATATATATATATACACACACACATACATGTATATATACGTATATATATATACACATATATGTATATATATATATCAAAGAAAACATTTCAAATAAAATCCCATTCAAATTAATTGGTCATAATTGAGGGAGGGATGATGGAAAAAATAATAATAAAAGACAGTAAAGAACCCTATGGGTTCCCACACGAGTTTCTCCTTCACACACACACAGACTACATTCCCTTTGATCTACAGCAATGCAGCAGACTGGTATCAACTCACACTACACATTCTTTTCCATTCGGGAAATCATTAAAAAAAAAATCTAAGTCAATGCCGCAGTAAAGCCAAAGCATTTACTATAATTTTCCAAGGTCAGTCTCGCTTCATATTTCGTTTTCAGACAGACTGGTATGTTTTTTGTGTAAAATACTGTAAGTTCTTGATGTTATATTATTGTATTGTATTATATTTTACGTTGTACATATCCATATACTATATGTATGTATGTATATAACACACACACACACACACACACACACACACACACATGTGCAAAAGTATTAGGCCACCGTTACATTTGTTGTTTTAGCAATGGTAATTACTTCTCAGTCTGCTTATGAAGAAACAAACAGAAAATGTTTGTAAAAAAAAAAATATGAACACATTATTAACAGAAACAACTTTCAGAACAAAATGGCTTCTCCAGGAAAAAGTCAATATTTAGTGTGACCTCCTGAAAAAAGTGGTTTCTTTGCTACTTTTAGCGACTCTTCCAAAGGGTACTGTAGAAGGGTCAACCTGCATCCCAATGAAGCTGCCAGATGCTGCAATTGCTCAAGTGTAAGGGGAAGTCACGCTACATACTATCTACCATGTAGCCTATAGAGCCTGTTTTTTCTGAATTTAATCAGCTTTTCAATACTGTATACAATTCCCTGTATTTTCTGGTTGTATTCTAACAAAGACACTGATAAATACTTAGACATTGTCACTGTGCCATTGCTAAAACAACAAATCTAAAGGTGCCCTAAGACTTTTGCACAGTACTATATATATATAAAATGGGAAACATTTTGTGTATTTTGTGGTTAATTACCTTTATTTTATACTGAAAATGTCACGGAATGTTAAACTTTAATTTAAGTACATGTATTCTCAGAAAATAACAAGCTGATATTTTGTGCAACCAACCATTTGCTTTTCTTTGCAACTTCTTGGCAGAGAGAGTCAGATGTTTAAAATCTCCCGATACTTCATTTCATTCATTTCATGTCATTTGTCGTTTGACCATAGAACCTGGTTCTAGTTACAGTTCCAGTGGTATCTAGTGACCTTCAGGTGTTTACATTTGCGGTGAAAGACAAATCTTTCTTCTGGCACAGTTTGCCAGTTGGCATGCAGGTAGAATATCCAAATCTCCTCCTGACTGTGTGGGGGGTAAAACGCACTTGTATCTCCATCCAGACACGTTCATTACAATTCCGGTTGTTTGAAACATCTTAATTATAACCCTAACAGTGTATACAGGCACTGTCAGACATGCAGCTATTTTTATAGCTGTTGACTACGAGCACATTTGTCTCATTTTAATTGTGTATCTTCTAAGCTATTTCACCTCTATGTCACCAAGTATGTATATCCCAGTAAAACAGAATGCACGCTTGGTCAAGTTAAAAATAGTAAAGTATAAATGGGAACATGCTTACATTTTGGACATTAGAATTTATAACAGGTGCAAACAACTCTCACACATTGTTTTGTCTTAGAAGAGTCAATTCAGTTAAAGTTTAAAGTTGGGAGATTATGGTGATGTACCACAATTCCTAATGACCCATCGTTACCAATGGTTCTGCAGCTGATAGCATGTCTAGATGTATCACGATTGCAGTCATGTACTCAGCCAATGGCAAATGCAGGCACTGAAGCACATTCCACATTATATATATATATATATATAAACATATATAAAGTACA
Source organism: Ancistrus triradiatus (assembly GCA_025084515.1). Taxonomy (NCBI): domain Eukaryota; kingdom Metazoa; phylum Chordata; class Actinopteri; order Siluriformes; family Loricariidae; genus Ancistrus; species Ancistrus triradiatus. The sequence continues at coordinate 247,067 of JAJAGP010000880.1, read as the reverse complement.
TAGTGGCTGTAACGTATCATTGGAAAGTAGCAAACACTGAAAAGTCTGTCCTCAGTTTGCCCTTTGTCTAGTCCTTCTTTTCAGTCTTGTTCTGTTCCCATCATATTCCCCGACACTAAGACTACACTACCAAGACTGGAAATTAGGTTTATGTAGCTTTAAGGACGTTTCAAAATCCTGTTTTGTGGCTTGGCACACAATGGAGCATAAATTCAGCTGCCATTTTCCCATCAGCCGAAAATGACAACCTGAACTACTCTTCTGTCAGTAATATGTTCGAGGCACATGCCTGGGCTTTTTCTAGTTCATTCTGCATGGATGAAAATGCAAATCCCGAAGGTCAGGCTCAGAAAGCGGTGCGAGTGAGACGACTTTTAATATGTCAGCTCTGTGGGCTTTGCAAGATGCTTCATCGGGGATTAACCGTGGGTTGCTTGCATCTCAAAATTTCTGTTTTGTAACAACAATAAAACCATGTCACATGGAAGATTTAGAAGATGTATATGTCCTTGTGAGTGTTTTGGTGATTTCTCCAAAAAAAAAAAAAAGAAAAAAGAAAAGAAGAAAAGAAATCTGACACACCCAGGCCAGGAACTGTAAATATGTGCATTTCAGAACAAGGTGCGACTGGATAATGTATGTATAATAATTAAAGGCTAACAGAGATTATCTTAAGAAGTTAATTGAAATATCCTTCCTTCCTTCACAAATAATGATTGTATAGTGTACTGGTACTATATGACTACATTTTGTATTCTCCAAAAAATGGGTGTAAGCTAATTAACCAATAGCAAAAACATTAATACTAAGTTGTGGAGTTATTTTATCTTTCTCCACAGTTGTACTTGAAAATATTCAGATACATCATACTCTTCATCATCATACATTTATGGCACATTAAGCCAAACTACGAATCCCCCAAAGATGGTAAAAAAGAGAAACAAGCGAAAAATACAGAACCTGGCCTTGTGTTAAATGTTAGCAAGTGGCTCGTTCTGCTAGCATGTGGAACTTTGCATGTGGAAGTCTGCAAGAAACCTATAGTGAGTGAGTCCACCTTTGTTGAGGCAGTTTTACGACTGAAATTGCATTATGTTCAATGCAAGCCATGTGTAGCAAGACCTGAATTATGGACTTGTAGGTGCAGTTATTCTTTGTTGCCCTTTAGCTTGTTTCACCACAGATAGGATAGCTGTGATCCACTATCCACTCACAAGCTGCTGCGTTTATTTTTATTCATATTCTAATGCTTTTTAATGTTTTATACTACACTGTGTCAGACCCGGACATGATTTAGTGTTGGAGAAATATGACTCAGAAATGCTTTACGCTAAGAGAACCGCACTTCTGCCATCAAATCGTGTTTTTAATTGGATTTGGAAAATAGCCTCGCTTCATTCATCACCGCGGTGCGTTCAATGGCGCTGTGGAAAATGTAAATCGCGCTTTTTATGGTGTCTTATCATTAACGCTGTTAATGTCCACTGTGTAACAAACTCTTGACTATTGTTTCTCGTCTGTTAATTCGTGGAATTGTATTATAAGCCTGAGTAAAATCATGCAGGTACACAACAAGTACACACAATTTACAGAGTGCCTTACACTTTACGGTGTTCGTGTAGAACTGGTTGGGAATATGATTTTAAACTTGAAAACTTCACATATTAAGGGTAAAAGTGGATATAAATATTTTGTTCTAATAACAGTTCGATATCGCAACTCAAATTCGGCCTTTCATTTCTGTTCAAAGTTACTACTTGTAAAGAAATTGTAATAAACTTGCATTAAGGGTTATAAACCTGTTATGAACCACTTAGGTTATTATATTTTTAAATACTAGTAGTCCACTAGTACTACTGCTAATACTACTACTAACACTACCATTATTATTATTATTATTATTATTATTATTATTATTATTATTATCATTATTATTATTATTAGCGCTTAGGAGATAACAGAAAGCAAAACAAACTCATCTTACCTTAGCAAATCTTGTTTAAAACCTCTTTAACCAGTATCACCGAGTATCCCATTCACAATAAGAAGTTATTCTTCTAATCAAACACTGTTTAAGCTAAGAAAAAAAAAGAAGAAAAAGTAACGTACCCCTTTTGACTGACAGCAGGGCAACAGAAAAGCTAGCGTATAGGGTGTAGCCCCGTCTTTTTGTATCGCCACAAGCACGAAATACTCCTTCGTTTGATTTCGCGAGTTAAACAATTACCGAAAAACTGAAATCAAAGTACTGGTTGTTATGATCAGTGAGGATTCTGTGCAGAATTGCGGGCGATTCACGTCAACACTTCAGGGCGTCCCCTTGTCTGCTGCACTTGGTCTCGTCCGAACGTGGTTGGTGATTTCGACGCGGCGTGTATGGCATCGCATTCATTCAACTGAGTCCGCCGGGTCCGCGCTAGCGTCCGCTGTCAATGGCTTTCGGGGCTTGTTTTATTTGAATGTCTGGACTTTTGTACAATTCCTCTCCGAAAACCAATAATGGATATCCTATGGATTTTATGGATACTATCCACAGCGCTGGCTCTTGAAGGTAAGATATTGTTTATTCGGGTTTTTGAGCTCAGCATCTTTTTAGCGAGAGAGAGAGGCGTTAATGCCCTGGGAAATAACACAACGAAAGGGGATGCTTAATGAATATGAGACTTATTTACAGATATTCAAAGGAAGAAAATTATCGTTCATAACCAGGCGAGTTTTAGTTCGTCTGAGCCGTATCCGATAGTAAGCGCCGTTTGTTTTTAGGACTCGGAAATTCACCTCTAAGCGTGAAACAAATGTAACCTTCACGTTTTCATGCCTCAGCGGCGGGTCGGAATACGTTCGGCTGCACTTTAGATACTTTCGTATGCTCGGGAATGCAACCTGACAGTTTCGGTGCTCAGATAAAACGCTAAATAAGCCCCGTAAGTGTAAATATTTGTGTGTTTACGCCGCGTTACAACCGAGCGCCTGTACAGCGTCCAGCTTTAAATAACGGTGATGCTGACAATGAAACAGGTCCTGACACGAGTCTGTGGCTCCCCGCTGTTACAGACAGGATAGAAATGCAAACATAATTCGCCATTCGACTGTTAAACCTACATTGCGGCTGATAAATGGTTCAGCGTGTAGAGTTTGGTTGTTACTATCAGACAGGTGAAGGAGCCTCCCGCGGCGCGAGCGTAAGCCGAGATTTGGTGTTTACGCTAAACTGGCATCTTTTCACGGTAACGTGCTTTCTACTTTTTACTTTTTAACCAGGACCACAACCAAAAATGGATAAAGTATCACAAAATAAACTGAGAATAAACCAGGACTGGTCATAAACTAAAACAGTACGACTTTAGTCGTTAAACTAGCCTAAACTAGTGTTAGTATGTGGCTAGGTCCAAACCCGCATACTAGCATACTCAGTAGGATGTGAAAATAGCGCTGCATTCTGTGTACTTTCACACTAGCATATTAACAAGTATTTTGCGTTCTGGGCCTAATTCGGAAGCAGGCGCAGCGACGTAGTGTTAGGCCTTGATTTGTGAAGTTTTCCAAAAACACAAACAAAGAGACAAAAAAACGGGTAAAGCCGCAGCAACTTTTAATATTTTATATACAAATAGTGGATTATTTCCCCAGGTCAATTATTTGCTTAAGTATTTTACTTCAGCAGTTACACAATTTGTTTTAACTTCATGACACATGCCCATAACGAAGTATGGCACTAACTAGAAAAAGAAATGAGCCGCAGCTTCACCTCCTTGTGCTTAAATAGATTAGATTGCTTTTTAAATACTCGGGGAGATATTTCCATTGAAGCAAAATTTAGACTTTCACCACCGCAGCAGTGTTAGAAGAACAGCTCATTTGTCATACTTGACTTGTTTCGAAAACTTCAAGTGCTTTCGAGTCCAGCTTCATTATTTGGAAAGGGGGCAATGGGATTTTTCACTCAGGAAGAAAACACACACACACACACACACACACACACACACACACACACACACACACACACACTTCAGTGACTTTTGAAAGGCTTGAAGGAGTTTTAAATGCAGATGACTACCCTTGAGGAAAATCAAATAAATAATGCATACAAAGCTGTTTTTCTTCTAAAAAAAACACGCATACTGTTTAGTAGGCCTTTAACAAAAATCACAGATTTGATTCTGCAAATAAAATATATTTTACAGTGTGTATACACAGATATAGCTGTGGGAAAAATACAGAGACCACTCCATTTTCTTCAAATCAACGTATCTACGTGTACGGCAGCCAATCCGTTGCTGCTGACTTCCAACACAAACACACCTGAGTCTACGTAATGAGCTCCTGATTAGGCGATCACCTGAGCCAAAGCTTATTTATTGAGGAAACGTACAAGACACACAAAAGCTGGAATTGAAATATTAAGTGAAATATTAGTATTGACTTAAAAATTGGATACAACCATGCATTATTATTTATTTCTGTTATTAACCGAGGTCTGAAAACACTGCACCATCTTTGTTATTTGGACCAGTTGTCATTTATGGTGAATCAATGCTCATTAGTCCTGCAAATACATATTTTTACTTGGATTTCGTCATTAATTGATAGAAGAAAACACAAACGATTAGTACCACTCAAACGCGCAGTACCTGCAAATAGTAAAACCAGAGAAGCTGATCATTTCGCAGCGGTCCCTTCATTTTTTCCAGAGCTCTTATGATTAATGGTGGAAGTTGAAGAATATATTTGGTTTCATTTACACTAAGGACCTCTGACCAGCAGCAACTCGCAGTAAATGTTATTACGTGGTACTTAATCGTATCTCTGGAGCGTTTCTCTAGCTGCATATTGTACTACTTTACTCCAGATGAGTTTTCTGCTCTAAATAAATACCCCATTTTTTAATGGCGGGGAGGGAGATTTTATGCGACCGACTGTGACGTCAAGAGCGTTTCTTTTTTTGTCCATCATCCTAGTTTTTTTATCCAATGACTGTTTAGCGTTGCGCTTACGTAAGAGAAATTGGGAGGTGAAAAAGAGGTCAGAGTGGGCTCAGAAAAAAAAAGGGTGGACAATACAGATGTGGATGTCATTTTAAATGAAGAAGTAACAGTACAGCATAGGCTAAAAATACGGAAAATGATTCATCCTTCCTATTTTGCGTCTCATCCACACGGCACATACATGGTTCAATATTAAGACTAGTTCTAACCGGATTTATTTGTGAGGAATATGAGTAAGATACTTTCCAATTTCCAAATATTAGTGAGATACTTTTTCAGTTAAGACGTTTTCCACTCACTACACTCAAACTCAACAAGGTTGCAGTTTGATTGTAGTGAATATTAGGCTTCCATAAAAGTTCTACTGCCTTTTAAATTCCATTTAATTATGATATTAGGAATTGGACTCCATATAAACTGTATCATTTGAAGAGAATTTTAGATAGGTCTTTGTATCCGTCAAGAGTGCATGAGTTTTGCGAGGTCCGTTTGGGGGTGGGGTGTGGTTGCGTAGTAGTGAAAGGGAGAGGGGTGTTTAAGTTTCGTCAATATTTTTGACCCGTGTGGGCCGGGGGTTGGGAATTTCAAAGCTACACGGACATTATATACATATAGAGAGGACCTGTTGCTATTTATAAGAAATGTTGTATTTGTGCTTTAATTCTAACTTCCACCATCTGAACTGCATTGTTTTGATGTTCAATGTTCTGCAGGCCTAGTATTGTTGATAGAGTCACCTATATATGCTGTTTTTGTGCTACTATTTTGAACGTCTCTTGCATATCGATCATTGCTTTGTCTTCCCGAATGCCATGCGGCCTGCCAATGTGTGTAAATCCCAGTTGCTGTCAGTGGAAGTGCTGATGATGCAAGGGGCTGCCCCAGTGGCGTCGACAGGACGAATCATTCACGGCTTAAGCTTGATTGGACTGTTCCCCCCCGAAACTGTTCAGGAGCACAGCGGAAGTTTAGATGGGGAATTAATTTCTACTGGCAGTAATTAAGAAAAAATGCACGGCGCAATGTTTTTTATGTATTTAGCATCAATGGTGAGCGTGAAAGAAAATGGAGAGGCAGTCAGAGCAAGCTTCGGTCACAGAACACAAGGGACCGGGCGTGTGTGTGTGTGTGTGTGGGCTGCACACACACACACACAACTCTCACACACAGCGGATGTAAAATAACAAGTCTGAAGTGAATTAAGCATGCACTCGTCTTTTTGGAGAGGTTCTCACACACTGATTGTCTATCCAGTCATGTTTATCTTTAGTTTTATTTTCAGCTCTTAAGAATATTAGCAGTCCAGACCTCGGTAATCATGATCACCATGTCAGGTGGGCACAACAATATGATGTGTCTGTCAGAACGAATGTGCAACTCGACAAAAAGTGGTATACACTTACGCGTTTCCGACATTATGTTATTCCCATGTTACAAAGTACGTAGTTCTGTCTCTTTCTACTATATCGTTCCAGTTTGCCAAATATACAGTCAAAAAATATATATATACACTCTCCGGCCACTTTATTAGGTGCAACTTTCTAGTACCGGGTTGTAGAACACCTTTTAGCGTCAGAACTGCCTTAATTCTTCACAGCATAGATCTAACAAGGAGCTGGAAACTCAGAGATTTGGATCCAAATTGACAGCATCACACAGCTGCTGCAGATCTGTCGGCTTCACGTCCATAATGCCAGTCTCCCGTTCCACCACATCCCAAATGTGCTTCTTACCATTGAGCTCTGGAGACTATAGGGCCCTTTGAGTGCACTGAACTCGTTAGCATGTTCAAGAATCCAGTTTCAGAAGATGGGCGTAAAGGGACGCACATGGTCAGCAATAATACTCAGGTAGGCTGTGGCGTTTAAACGATGCTCTGTTGGCATTAAGGACCCACAGTGTGCCAACAAGTGCGTAAACAGTGTGCCAGCCTGAACTGTTGATATAAGGCAGGACGGAGCCATGCTGTCATGTAGTTTACGCCAAACTCCGATCCTACCCTCTGAATGTCGCAGCAGAAATCGAGATTCATGACCAGCTCCAGAAATACTCTGGCCAGCTCCTCTAGCACCAACCATGGTTATGCCACGTTTGAAGTCATTAAATCACCTTTCTTTTTCGTTCTGATGCTCGGTTTGAACGTTAGCAGGTCGTCTTCATCATGTCTACTTGCCTAAATGCTGGTTAGATATTTGTGTTAATGAGCAGATGAACAGGTTTACTTAATATATATGTATATATATATGTATATACATATATATATCAGGGGGCGCATTCCCGCCCCTAGGGGTCGCCGCGGGACCGCTAAACGCCGTGGCCGGCCACCTATAAAATGAGCTTCCTAATGCCGGCCTTCGGCGCACTGTCTCGTATTCCACGCGACGGTTGGAGAGTGTTTCTTCTAGCGTTACCCTTTTACAAGACTGCGTAAGGACAGTGGTAATCTCGTGTCGCCTAGGAGGCGGGATATGTAAAGGCAAAAACCTTGAGGTAATTGCTAGGGCCTTAGCCGGTAGGTTAGGGAAAGTTTGGGGTAACGCTACTAACCTCCGTCTCTTTCTCCAGCCCGAGGCGCCCGCGGCCATCTTCCGCTTCTCCCGGTTCTCCCCGGGACGTTGGTAAGTTCCAGTCGCGGGTCCTGTCGT